>PVKA01014658.1:9745-51939 GCA_004027165.1 Ctenomys sociabilis
TTTTTTTTTGTCTTTTTGAGACAGGGTCTCACTATGCAGTTCAGGCTGTCCTTAAGCTCACTTTGTAGCTCAGGCTGGTCTCGAACTCACAACAATCCTCCTGCCTCAGCCTCCCGAGTGCTGGGATTACAGGCGTGCGCCACCACGCCCGGCTAAATTTAGTAATTTAGTATGAGGCTGGTATCATTTCTGTCCCCCAGACCTCCCTTGGTCATAGATGGGGCTTTGGAAGGGCGACTAATGGGGACACAGTGCTGGGGACTTGTAGTTCGAGAAGGCTGCGTCTCCTTCCTCTCTGGGTCCTGTGGCCACGCCTTAACCACGGGGCCATGCTGTCCTGCCCTGGACCAGCAGCCAAGTAAACTCCTCCTTGCACGCGTTTCCCGTTATTGCATCAGCGATGAGCAAGTGACTGTGACCCTGTCTCAAAATAAAAAATAAAAACACGGCCCAGAGGTCGGCCACCTCCAACAGAACAAAACAAGATGCCTTTGTGTGACATTCTCGCCCGCTCGGAGGGGCAGGCCCCGAGAGGCGCCAAGGAGCAGCCCACCCAGGGGCCTGCGGGAAATTGGCCCCTGCCAGGGACTAGAGGGCCGGCTTTCGGGAAGTGGCCCTTGCCTTTCTCTTCGACCTGTGCGTGCAACAGCAAGAGGAGTCACCGAAGCGACAGCCAGGATCCATGGGTACCATCTGGGAAGCAGCTGTACCGCAAGCGTCAGGCCCCAGTCTCTGGCCGTCTAGGCCTTGTGATAAGCAAGCAGCAAGCAGAAGCAGAAGGCTCGCCCCTCGGTATAGTGCGCATCGCAGCGAGCGGCCGTTTCTAAAAGCCAGATGCAACTGGTATGCATAAGTATACTGGTGGGGGTGTCTCCTGCGACCTTACTGCTGCGCAGAGCTTGCCCTGCGCCTGCGCCCTGAGCTCCCCTAGCCCAGCTCTTAGCAAAGGTGTGCAGTGCGCTGCCCGGAGACGCCACGAGGGGGCGGCAGTCTGAGAAGGCGGATGTCCAATGAATGAGTAGCATCCTTTTATTATTTAGGATTTCTTAAATATTTATTTATTTATTTTTGTATTTTAGGGAGTGGGTCTGCAAGGTGTTCAGGGTCTCACTACTAGATCAGACTCGTAGTGATCTGCTGTTTATAGCCTCCCAAGAGCTGGGATTACAGGCACGCACCACCACAGCCAGTCTCAATAGTAATCTGCTGAGCTATTTGTCCAGCCCTTATTTAGTTGATTTTCAATTCTTTGTTTTTGTTTTTCCAAAGAACATTTCAACGCTTTTTTTTTCCTTTTTGGCAGAACCAGGGATTGAACTCAGGCCCTTGAGCTTGCCAGGGAAGTGCTTATTCTACTGAGCCATCTCCCCAGCCCTTCAAATATGCTTTTATTATTTTGCTCACAAGTGATTCAGTTGGGAGACTGAGTCTAATAATGAGGACAAAGCCAGTGTTGGTAAAAAAACAAAACGGGGCAGGGAGGCAGCTGGGTGGGCGGCCGTGCTTACTGACACGCCAGTGCTCAGAGGCTGAGGCAGGAGGAACACTGCAGGCCCGCCTGGGCCCCACAGTGAGTCCAAGGCCATCCTGGACGCCATAGTGAGACCGAGTCTTAAACAAGACACCAAAACAGAAAGGGAGGGTGGGGAGAGGGAGAGGCAGGTTGGAGCTGTGCAGCTCGCTGCGTGGTAGCTTGTAGAGCAGCCAGCGCGGGCAAGGTGCCCGCGGACACCCAGGGACACAGAACCTTCTCTGTCCCTCCCACTGCCGGCCTGCCCCAGTGCCCCTCAGTCTGTCTCCTCCTGGGGTTCCGCTTGGATCTGCATAAAGCTGTGAGTGCTGCCATGGGGCAAGCACTCTGAAATCAGTGGTCTAAGGGGCAAGGGAGATCCAAACTGACACACTTCACCAGTGGCAGGTGATAGGTTCAGGGCCCTAGTATGAATTGCTAAAGTCATTATGGTGATCATTTAATAGGGCTGATGCCTTAAAACAAAGGACCACCTCCCCCCTTCTTCTCCAACTCAGCCCAGGAGTAATTTACTTTCTCTCTTCCTGCCACCCCAGGAAAAGACCCCCCCCAATCAGTTTCTCAGGTATATCTAAACATCCTCTTCACACTCCTGCCCTACTAAAAGGCCATAAAAGCCTCAGCCTTCCTTTGTCTAGTCCAGAGAATTTATCTTCCCCAAGTTCTCTCCCAGTCCTCAAAGAAAATAAAGCCCCTTTCTCCTTTTCCTCCTTCCTGTTTCTCTGCTGCACTGAGAACTTAGCACATCTAACATGACGAAGCCCTTAAAACACCAGCTAATCTTCCCAGTGACCACTTCCTCCTCCTTACCCCCTCCAGCCCTGGATACAATGTCCTCTCGCCTTCCCTGTGCACACTGTCGTTGGGGGACAAAGCCCTGTTTTCATCCTACGGGGCAATTTTTCCTCAGAACTCACCACAAGGCAAAGCTACAGAAGCAAAGGCAGCAGTTAAAAGGAAACGAACAGTGGTCCAGCAGGCAGGAACTTCAGAGGAGTCTTCCAAGCCCGCTGAGCTCCAGTGATGTTGACTCTGCACGGCCTGTACTCGACCCAGGTCAAAACCATCCATCTCTCAGGGAGCCCAGCTGGGCCAACCTTGCAAAGCAGCTTGAGCTTGCCTGTACAGTCAGCTTCTCCCAGGAGGTGGTCTCCCGTCCCAGAGGATGTCAGGAATGGCCTCACCTTGAGCTGGGCCCCCATTTAGATTAGAACTTCTCTTGTGTAAATTTCCACCCTAAATTTCTTCCATGATTAAGTCCCTGGGGAATCCACAGACTCTGCAAAGAACAAGGAAGACATTTGGCAATCCAAAGTAGCCACTCAGAAAACTGTGATAAGTGTCAAGGTCCCCAGCTGGCTGTTATTAAAGACATTTTTAGCTCATCTATTGCAATGAATTTTTGGCTTCTATTTCAGGAGGCATTTTAAAAGGTTGTGTCACCATGCTATCCTCAAATATGCATTGCTACTTACTTATTTAGCATGTTTTGTTTTAGTCAGGGTCTCCTGATGTAGGTCAGGCTGCCCTTAAATTCACTACGTAGTCCAAGCAGGCCTTGAGCTTGTGGCAACCCTCCTGCCTTAGCCTCAGAGGGCTGGGATCACAGGCTTCTAAACCACGCCTGTGAACCTCTTATTAATTTCCATAAATGAGTTGCTTCAGCGTTTGCAAGGGCCTGAATTCAATCCCCGGTTCCACCAAAAGAAAAAAAAAAGAAAAAACAAAATCAAGTTTGCATGCTTTAAAAACAAGAGAAGGGCTTTTGACAGAGCAGTTCTGAGGTGGATGAAGAAAAGTGAGAGTGTGTTTCACTCTGAATCCTGTTTCTTTGTAGCAATAATATAAGTGGATAATTAGTGTACCAGTAATACATGGACTCATTTTTGTTGTTTTTTTGGTCAACTCAGCCCGCCCTGGAAGCGGGGCTAGCACAGCATGTGGTGCCAGGGATTGAACTGAGGTCCCAGCTCTTCCTTAACCTTGCCTAAGCAGGCGCTTTAGACAGCTGAGCTATCTTGCCCGTCCAGAGGAAGCATATTTTTTATAGAGGCCCCCTTCAGATCACCGGGATCCATTTCTAGTGTTTTGTTTTGTTTGCGGTACCCGGGATTGAACTCAGGACCCTACACTTGCCAGGCAAGCACTTATTCTACTGAGCTATCTCCCCGGCCCAATTTCCAGTGTACATTTAGAAAATGTATTTAAAAGTGGCGTGCTCGGCTGTAATCCCAGCTCTGGAGGGGCTGAGGCAGGAGGATCGCCACCAGCTGGAGGCAGCCTGTATGTATTTTTGAGCAGAGGTCAGCATCCCACACCTGCTGAAGTCCTTGTCACGTTTACCAGCCACAGTCTGTTACTTCGGGGGGGCTATTGCAGTACAGATCGGGCGTTAAGGCTGGGTAGAAGGTTGTTGGTTTAAGACAAGATTGACTAATGTCCAGCGGTCAGCGAGATCAGAAAAAAACGTCTGCTCCAAAGAGACCCTGGACTTTCTGCTGGGATCGGGGGAGGGCGGCCAAATCCCGCGGTGACCGCACAGGGAGCAAATCACCACGACCCGCAGGTAGCGCGGCCCGCGCCCCCGGCCCTAGTGACGCCTGAGCCCGCCCCGCCCGTCCGCACAGGGCACGCTGGGACATGTAGTTCTGCCCGACAGGCGCTAGCCGGGCCGGCGACTTCCTCTAGCTCCGGAAACCGAGGAGGGTTAAAATGTCTACGCTTCCTTTCCCCGCCTCTTAGTCCCACAGATTGATGGTGTGAGTGGCCAATGAATATTCAGTATCGTGCCTCTCGCCGTATCATTGGCTTCGAGATTTGCAACCGCCCACACGGACTGGCCGAGAATTGGCTGAGCCGTCAGTTTTGAAAATCGTAGATTTCGCCCGCGCTTCGCCGCCCAGTTGCTGCTTGGTGCGGAGAGAGCTGACCCAGAGCGAGCGGACCTGGCGGGCAGGGGCCGGGCGGAGACCGCAGAGTCGACCGACGAGCCCGAGGCGGCGGGCGGCCGGGTGAGTGCTCGGCGCCGCGCCCCGTCTCTGGGGTGCTCCGCGCGGCGGGCCGGAGCCGTTTCCGTGCCTGCGGCCCGAGCCGCGAGTTAACCGCCCTTCCGGGAGGCTGAGGCACCGCCGTGTCACCCACCGCCCACCCAGGCTGCTGACTAGTTCCCGGGGACCCTCGGCGCTGGCTCCCGACGCTGCTAGCTGGGGGCGGGGAGCGAGAGCACGGTTGAATCCCAGGGCCTCCTTGATGTCCAGGGTGATTGTGACTTTTTGCCTCAGTTTCTCTGTCTGCACACGCTGCCCTGGGGGTTGTGATGAGAGTTAAACGAGGTGGCGCCGGGCCTCAGCTTGAGTAGGACTCTCAGGGATGCGGCTGTTAGACGGCCCGGCCAGAGAGGTGCAAGACTTCCTGCAGCCCCAGAACCGCGGAGGCGCGAGGAAGGCGGGGGGCCGGATCGGCGCGGGGTGGGGCAGAAGCCTTTGTGCAGCGCACAGAGAACTTCCCTCCTCCAGGCTGTCAGGAGCTCGCTTTGTATACGGGCTGAAGGCCGCGTTTTACTGTGCTGCGCTGGAGCTTGATTCTTTTCGTTTGAGAAAGGGTCTCGCTGTGTAGTTCAGGCTGGTCTTGAACTCACTTTGCAGCCCAGACTGGCGTGGGACACGCAGCGATCCTCCTGCCTCAGTCGCCCGCGAGCTGGGATTATAGGCGTGCGCCACCACACCTGGCATCTCCCAGCCAGTTCTGAAGTGCTCATCTCCTTTCCCCTTTAAGCAAAGACTTAAGCAGGTTTTCCAGGTGTTGCAGCTCGCTTTAGCTCCTCCGCAAATCTGTGGCTTCCCTGAACGGTTTTCTTCTCATTAGCCTTGAACTAGGAGTGCCCAGCGCAGACGGGCCTGGCTCTGGGTGCAGAGGGCCCCGCGAGTGACGGTTGGCAATGAGTCGCAGGTTGCAGAGCTGGGGCCTTTGCTTAGAGCCTGGCGTCTGCCTGGTTGGCCCTGGCTGGTTGGTGCCGCCTTTGGCATCCAGGGTGGGTGGGTGGGTGTCACTCTGCCCTAACCTGCTCCAACCTGTGCCACAGTTGTCTGCTGTCTCAGGGTGTGGTGATGGTGGGGTTGCAGCCAAAGGCCAACTAGTGGGGGTCGGTTCACACACAGGCCAGGCCCCTGCTGGGGTGCGGTGTTCCATGGGCACACACTGGCAGTAAACAGACAATGCATCCCTAGGTGCTCTGCGGAGGACTGAGGTCAGTGGGCGAGATTGTGGCCAGGGGCATAAGAAATGATCTCACTTGTCCAGGCCCCCTCCAAAAACGACCTGGACTGCAGAGGCAGCAGAAGAGAGTTTTAATCCAAGCTTGCAAGAATGGTCTCTAGAGAGGCAGGCACCCTCTGGTGGAGAAGCTGTGTGGCTTTCTTCACAGCTCTCAGGAGCCCCTCTCTCCTTCCACAGCCCAGGACCCAGGGTTCATTCCATCTGCACCAAGTAATGTTACACCCACACTGCACTCCCGACTTTCCTTCTTAGCCTCTGCTACCTCTGTTGTGTTGTTTTGGGTTTTGCTATGTAGCCCAGACTGGCCTTGAACTCCACCATGTAGCTTCCCTCCACCCCCCACTTCCTTGAACTCACAGTGACCCTCCTGCCTCAGCTTCCTAAGTGCTGTGATTACAGGTGTGCACCACCACACTTGTCTGTATTTTTCTTTGTGTGTGTGTGTTTTATTTTGTGGTTTTTCTTTTCTTTTTTTTTTGTATTTGTACTTATCTTTGGCCTTTTGTCTTCCTAGGATTGTAGAAGACTTGTTTAGCCTTTTACTCCGGAATCTTATCTTGAGGGAGTCTTTGTATAGCCCAAGGTGTCCTTTCTGCTAATTAAAGGGACTGAGAATAAGGGATTAGAGCAGGCAATGAAATACCAGCCAATTGAAAATATTTTTTACCTCTCACAGGGGCTACCTTAGATTGGTGCTCAGGCCCTCCTCGGCAGCCACACAAAGTAGGAGACAGTGTTCCTGATAGAGGGCAGAGCTTGTCTGAAGAGCAAGGCTGCTGGGCCCCAAAGTCAGGCCCCAGGAGCCCCCCAAGGCCACAGCCTGACTTGGTGTCGAGCTGCAGCAGGATCTGGGGTCTGCAGCCAGCCTCGGTGCAGGGCTGCGCCCAGCGGCAGCTGCTGAGCTGAGTGCGTGCTTCCTGGCTTTGGCAGTGTAGGTTACCACTGTGGGCCTGTGCTGCAGGCATGGGCAGCAGCTGTCAGCCCCACATCCACTCCCCAGTAATACGACACTTGATGAAAGTCTGCCTCGCCTGGGGCCCTTTAAAAAAAAAAAAAAATCATTTATTTATTACAGTGTCTCGCTACATATTACGGATTCTTTTTTTGCGGGGGCGGGGGTCAGCTCAGCCCGCTCTGGGGGGAGGGGCTGGCATGGCATGTGGTGCTGGGGATCGAACCGCGGTCCCTGAGAGGCGCTTTAGACTGCTGAGTTATCTTGCCAGCCCTCGCCTAGGGCCCTTGAGGCGGCTCCTAAAGGGGTCTTCAGGAGGCTGTGCACTTGCCAGTGTTCTGAGGAAGGTTTAAGTCGCTGTTGTGCGGTTCTCCTTAGCCAGTACGTGCAGAGCAAGTGCTGCTCATCCCCCGCACCCTCTGAGCTTGTGCCGCGCTTCGAGGTGCTGACTTCCTGAATGTTGCTCCTGCGACTGCCCCGCCCTGCTCGCTGGCTCTGAAGAGCCCTTTGAGTCTGGAGTGGCGCGCCTGAGTGTGGCTCTCCTGTGGGCAGCGCAGGGTGGCAGCCTGCGAGGCTGATGGGTTGGCTGCTGCTCTCCCAGCTCAGGAGAGCAGGTGACTACGCCTGGCATCGGAAGCCCAGAAAGTCCACCTGTGAGGCTTGTGTCATTGTGGACACTAGGGCCACTGGTAAGGGCCTGAGCTCTGTGTGTGATGAGGGTCTTGGTTCAGGCCTTGGGGCTTTGGGGGTGATGGGTAGACACTGTGGGCTGGCAGCTCTTGCCCTGGGGAAGATCCTGGGGCCTGCTTCTGAGCCTCACGCCTCTGTCCCTGCTGACACCAGACAGAGCCACCATGGGGACGACCGCCCCGGGACCCCTCCACCTGCTGGACCTGTGCGACCAGAAGCTCATGGACTTTGTGTGCAACCTGGACAACAAGGACCTCGTGTGGCTCAGGGAGATCCAGGAGGAGGCGGAGCGCATGTTCACCAGGTGAGGTGGGCACTGCAGCCTGCCCAGCACCCCTCTCCCATTGGTGGGGGAAGCCGAGTCCCCACCTGACTCCTTGTGGCTGACAGTGCTTCAGAGGCTGCCTAAGAATGCTGCCTGGCTGACTATGTTCCCAGGAGGAAGGAAGCCCATGTGCTGGCCATGACTTGTGCCCCGTCACCATGCAGCAAGCTGGGAGGGGAGTGGCTGTGGGAGCTGGGCTGCCATCCCCGGGATCCTCATATGTCGCCCTTTGTGTACCAAATAGAGAATTCAGCAAAGAGCCTGAGCTGATGCCCAAGACTCCTTCTCAGAAGAATCGCCGGAGGAGGAGACGGGGTTCCTCTGTTCAGGATGAAAACAGAGATCCCATCCGGAAGAGGTAGGAGGGCAGGGCTCAAGCAGGAGGTCTGGGAAGGGTGCAGTCTCAGGTCAGTGTGTATGTGGTGTGCGTGCACTGGGGATAGGGTGTCTGCTCTGGTCCTGCAGGAAGGAAAGACTTGGAGACCTTTCATTAGGTGGCCATGACCACAGAAGTGGAGGTGGGTACCCCACCCGGCTGCTGGGTTTGCTGGAAATGGTGGCCAGCATGGGCCCCTGAGTGTAGGTGCTGGGTCTAGGAGTCACTGGGCTTGGTGCATCCCCCAGCCCTGCCTCTCACAGCTCTGTGTCCCTGTGTTAAGTCCCCCTCCTTCCCCACCTCGCAGAGAAGACCTCGCTGCTTATTCTCTGGTCCACTGTGCAGGTGCTGGGCACACTGGCCCTGGACAGCAGGAGGCCCTTGAGGTTTCATCTTCCTGGTGGTTGATGGGGCAAGCAAGGCTCTGAGGTCTCTAGGCAGGATGTTGTAGAGCTTGTACTGGAGCCCAGATCTTGTACCTCCAGGCCTCTGATGCTCCTACAGGCTGGCAGCCCTGGGGAGATCATTGGGCCCCAGCAAGATTTTGGGGTACTCCCTCCCCAGCAGGCTGCCTCAGCCGTCTTCTGCTGTGCAGGTCAATCCGCAGAAAGATCCGGAGTGGCCGGCGGAGCTCCCAGCCCCTGCACGGCAAGGGCAGGGTGGAGAAGGTGGCCAAGGTGTTGGGGGAGCAGGACTCTCCTGTGCTGCGGAGGGTGACCCGCGCCACAGCTGCTGCCGCTGCCGCTGCCACCACAGCCTCCAGGCCATCAGCTGCTCCCGAGCCTGCTGTGGTGCCCCCCATGGACCAATGCAGGAAGCTCGTGGTGGAGATTAGCTTTGAGGAGCACTGCAGTGCAGAGCAGCAGCTCACGCAGCTGAAGCTGACCTCCACCTTGGCTCCATCGCAAGCCTCAGCCTCGGCCCCATCCCCACCCGCAGCTGCGGCTGCAGCTGTGCAGAATGCTTCCACTTTTGTTGAGGAATCAACGCCCAAGAAACCAAAGGCTGGGCGGCCAGAGTCTGTCGTAGCAAGTGCCCTGGTGACCACCCCAAAGGGCCCCAGGAGTCCCGGCACTGGCCTGGCGCGGTCCGCCTCCAAGCTCAAGATTGCGCATGCCTCATCGAGGCCTCAGGACTCGCCCAGCTCCCCGTGGCGTGAGCGGGTGCTGGTTCCCATCCAGCTGGAAAACTTCTCCACTCTCGAAGGCTGCCGGCCCGTGCGGCGCAGCCTCCTTGCCCCGGGTCTCCAGGACACAGGGGCCCCGGAGTACTCCCTGGTGGCTAAGGAGGAAGGCGCCAGCCTCAGATCGAGCAGGAAGATCCCCAAGAATGCGGCTGCAGAGCCCGCTGCTTCCAGCCGCATCATCTGTGAGTGGAGCTGGGCAGGGCAGAGGGCACCTGAGGCTGTGGGCGCTGGAGGCAAGGGGCTGTCCTCAAGCTTTTACAGGCATCAGGCAAGCACTCCTAGCTATGTTGGCCTATTGTGTCCCCGAGAAGGGTACAGTGTGATGGAAGAGTGGGTGGCCACTGGCATGGGTGAGAAAGATGCCCACGTTCCCTGGTAGGGGCCGCTGGAGGCTGGGGAAGCCAGGGATTTCCTCCCCTTCCCTGTGCTGTGGATGCTGACTGCCTGGCTGTGTTCTGTGCTGTGTCCAGCTGGGTAGGCTGGGCCCGGCCTGGTCTGGAGATACGGAGGGCTCCGCTCACAGAGTGAGCCCTGGGGTGCACCTCGGAAGGCCCAGGAGCAGGGTGGCCCTGGGCGCGAGGCGCAGTGTGCTGCAGACCTCACTCCAGCCTCCCTCCATGGCTGTGGCTGGCAGGGGTGGCACGCCCACCTGCTCTGTGGTTGGCAGAGCCCATCTTGGGAGCAGTGTTCGCAGCCAGAGCTACAAGGGGACCTGGTGGGGGGGGGCAGTGCGTGCAGGAAGCATGAGCACAGAGCAGCAGGTGGTGCCTGTGCCACTCAAGACAAGGGCCATGTCACTTGACCGGGTAGATGCTCTGCTGCTTGTTGAGACTCCGTTCAGAGTGAGTCCTGGGGTGCACCTCGGAAGGGCCAGGCCTGAGCCCTGCCTGGCCAGGGTCTGCTTTGGGATTTGGAGGGCTGAGGCAGGCTGTTCACACCTGCTGTGGCTGTGTCATCAGGCCCAGCCTGATGGGGGTAGCCATCTCAGGGCACAGCCCCTGGGCCTGCAGTTCTTTGCTGGACTGTGGTCTGGAATCGAGCCCAGGCCTTCACACCCAGCTGTGCTCCCCCATCCCCGCATCTGACACCAAACACTGGCCCAGGCTTGGTGGAGTTGCAGCCCTTCTGCCTCGGCCTCCGAGTGCTGGGGTGACCGGCGTGTACCACTGTCTAAAGCTTGCCCCTTGGCCCCTTGCTCAGTCAGGACTGCTGTTGGCTGGCAGGTGTCTGTGTCTATGCAGCTTCAGCTCACCCTCTGCTTGGCATGGCAGGAGGCATAGGGCCCAGGAACTGAAGGGGCAGGGACCCCAGCTGCCCTGGGTGACCTCTGCAGCTGGGGGCAGCCCTCCCTGCCCCCCCCCACTCGGACTGGCACGTGTGCCGGGCACTCAGTATTCCCAAGTCCTGAATTGATGAAGGTCACACAGCGTCCGGTGGTCCACTGTCCCCAACCTGGGCGAGGAGCGCAGTACGGAGATGCAAGGAGCAGGCCCCAGGCGGGAGGGTGCCTGCTTCCTGCTCATTCTCTACACCGCAGTGCCTCGTGGTCCTAGCTGCTTGCTTGTCCTCTTCTGCCTGCATTCCTAGGTCTCCTGGACTTCCCGAGACTTGTCTCTCCCTGGACCTGGCCAAGATGTTTATAACAGAGATCATTTCCAAAGCAAAAGTGTGGAGCCAGTGAGATAGCTCAGTGGGCTGAGTGCCTGCTTAGGCAAGCACAGGAACCAGTGCCTCACCAGCCCTCCCCCGAGGCCTGCTGAGACTGGGTATAGTGGCACATATCTGTGATCCCAGCACTAGGAAGGCTGAAAACAGGGCCACTAGGAAGGAGTCCAAGCTGAGGAGTGAGAGCCTATACCAAATTATATGTAGTGCAAAAGTGTGGCAAGGAGTCAGCATTGTTCTGTGTCCGGAGCAGACTGCAAACTCGGGGCCTGGGCTGCGGGGCTGCAGGGCTGGCCTTGCAGGGCTGGACGAGGGGCTTCGCAGCCTGCCCAGGAGTTGTGCGTGTCCTTGGCTGCACACCCAGCGCCGAGTGGCTGTGCTGGGCATAGATACAGAGGAGTGAGTTGAGTCCTGCCTGGCACTTTCACCCGGTGGGACTGGACTGAGTATGACTGCAGGCCCCACCTCTCCCCAGTGCGCTGTGTCACTCTGGTGAGCAGTTACTTTCTGATTAGAAGCACGTTAGAGGTTAGGAGACTGATGATTCTGGAGACTGATGATTCTGATGACGAGTACGCTTTTCAAAATTCTACTTCTGTCCCTTTGGGTTCAAGTTTTTAGTTCTCTGCAGATGTGTAATTTTTTTTTTTTTTTATTTTTTTATTTTTTTTTTTGTCTTTTTGAGACAGGGCCTCACTATGCAGTTCAGGCTGGCCTTAAGCTCACTTTGTAGCTCAGGCTGGTCTCAAACTCACAACAATCCTCCTGCCTCAGCCTCCCCAGTGCTGGGATTACAGGCATGCGCCACCACGCTCGGCCCTGCAGATGTTTAATTTGAAGTGACAAGCTTTGCTTACTCTTAAGGACCCCTTCTGGATACCCAAGCTTGAGCCAGCTATGTGGTAGCTTCCTGTTGCTGGGGTACAGGTGCAGAGCTGATGCTCATGGGAAGAGAGGGTCTGTGGCTTATGGCTCTGGGTGGGCCCTGTGGCAGGCAGCTTGTCCCAATGCAAGTGTGTGCTGGTGTGAAAGAGGGAAGGAGGAATCGGGCAAGCAGCCCCTCAGCTCCCTCTGCCATGGTGAGGCCCTGCCTTTCCTGAACCTTGGTCCCACCAGCCTCAGACCGAAGCCACGGCACGGTAAGAGGTGACCTGTACAGAGGGCGCCCGCCTCGGCCTGTTCTTTCCCAAGGCCTGGGCTTGCAGCTCAGGGCCTTGCTTCACAGGGTCACTTAGGGTCAGTGAGACACGCTCCCGGGATGTTCCTGCATGGAGCACACAGAGCTCTGTGCCTGTGTAGGGCCAGCGAGTGGTTTGCCTCGCTTGAGGCCGCGTTGGCCTGGCGGGAGGGGCTGCTCTGAGCGCCCGGGGACAGATACCTCTGGGGGCTGAGGATGCATTCAGACCCGCGGTCCAGAACCCTGCTCTGCAGTCTGAACTCCCGCACCTCCAGCCAGTTGCCCTGGGCTCCGCAGACCCCTTGCCCTTTCCTGTGCCACGCATGTCTCGGGTCGCCTGGTTGCTGTGAAACCCAGCTGTGATTGTTGGTTCTGGCCGCTGTCCAATCCCTAGACTTGGTCTGAGGTCCAGGACTTTGTTGGTGCTGTTTGTTGGATGAATAGCTGCTTGTGCTGGGTATGGGTACGCAGAGCTCAGCCCCACGTGCGCTTTCCCAGGAGTCTCCCGGTGTCTGTCCCCTGTGGAAGCTGACCAGGGCCTCCTGGACAGCTTCTGACAGCGTCTTCTGTCCTGCTGCTCTCAGGTCACAGTTACCTGGAGAGGCTCCTGCACGTCGAGGTGCCCCAGAAGGTTGGGTGAGTACCAGTCCAGGCTTGGGGCTCTGATGCTGCAGGTGGGGGGTGGCAGTAGGTGGAAGTACCGGCCTCCCTCTGCCTGCCCCAGCCAGCCAGACCACGCCGAGAGGGGATGAGGCTGAGGGGCCTTGGAGGCGGCCTTGAGGGCTGTCTGCTTGGCCTGTTGGGGTGGAGGCCCCGGGGCTGGGAGGCTTTAGTGGAGCTGGGGCCAGAGCTGTTGGCAGCTCATGGCACTGAAGCAAGAACCCAAGGCTCACGGACTCAGGAGAGGCGGGGTCGCCCAGCTCACGTTGGGAGGTTGTCAGGTTGTCGCCCGTGCGAGCCTGGCCCTTGCTGTGGGGTGCAGGCCTGCCCTCTCACCTGGGCTGCGAGGTGAGGGGTGGGGAAGCAGCCAGGATGCCTCCGGGGGCACCTCCAGTGTCCCGGGAACCTGGTCCTTGCTGTTCCTGGTGGCAGCACGCAGAAGCAGCTTGGTCCTGTGCAGACAGCGTGGGGGCGGGAGGGTCAGGGTGAAACTGCTTGGGCCAGACGAGGCAGGGGCAGAAGCCTGGGGCCCCAGGGAGGGCCTGGCCCACAGGGTTCCCACCGTGCGCTGTGCTTTCAGCCCCAAGCAGGAGGAGCCCAGGGGGGAGGCTGCACCTGCAACTGCGGCCGCTAAGCCCCAGGTACAGAGGGCGGGGAGCGAGGCGGGGCCGGGTCCTCTGCGCTGTGCCCCAGACAGGGCAACCCCCCTGAGCCCTGCGCCTTGGCTCCTCTGGCAGGGGCCTGGGAGCAGTGGGGACACCTTGCTGCCCCACAGTGCCACCGAGACCATCGTGCACACGCCTGACTCACATCCCGACCCCAGTGACCCTGAGGTGCCCCCCAAAGGGCAGCAAGGTAAGGTCCACCCTGCCCGGAGCACGAGAGCCCTGCGGGCCCTAGATTGCGGGTTTCGCTACTGCAGGCGCTGTGGGTGTCCTCATGGTGGGGGCAGCACTGGGGCCAGGCGTGGTGTGCAGGTGCTCCTCAGGCCCCAGACACGCCTTCCCAGTCCCCTGGGCTTGCTCTGGGCTCCAGCTCATACCCAAGGCAGTGTGCACATGCCCACCATCTTTATAGCTGGGGACGCACGTAGGTCACGCCGGCCTGTTGCCCTGCAGCTGCAGCAGGAAGGACAGCTCCGACCCTGTGCCTTGGTGTGTCCCGGCAGGCTTGGGGCTGCCACCCTCGACCCTCCCACCACAGGCCCCGGGCATGCACAGGGCACTGGCTCTGGATAGGACCCTCCAGACGAGGTGCTGAGACCCTGTGACTACTGCTGGCCAGTCTGCTGGGTTCTTTCCGTGCTGCAGGCTTCTCCCTCACTGTCATTGCTGTCTCCACAGGGGCTGCAGCTGACAAAGCCGATGGATACCGAGAGCCACCGCAGAGTGTCAGGTGTGCCCCCGGCCCAGCTGCAAGGGGGTGAGTGGGCCCCGGGAGACCCCACCTGCCCTGACACTGTCCCTGGCTGGCAGGAGGAAGCGCAGCTACAAGCGGGCTATGAGTGAGCCGGACGAGGAGCCTTCCCTGGTGGATGAGGAGCTGCAGCCCCCCAGGAACAAGACGCCTTCCCCTCCCTGTCCGGCTAACAAGGTGTGCGGCCCCCGCCACCCCAGCCCGGCCTACCCTACCCCACCACTGGCCCCCACTGACTGGGCCTGGACCTCGGCAGGTGGTGTGGCCCCTGCGGACCTTCCTGCACACTGTGCAGAGGAACCAGCTGCTCATGACACCTATCTCAGCACCCCGCAGCACCGTCATGAAGTCCTTCATCAAGCGCAACACCCCGCTGCGTGTGGACCCCAAGGTGAGGGTCAGTCTGTTCTGCCCCCACCTGAGGGTCCCCATGGCTGCACGGGCCCTGTGGGTCCAGGCTGGGATTGCAGGCAACACCACATAGGCTGTGGGCGGGGCTTCACAGGGGCCTGCCCCATCGGAGGGGCCTGCCCCGTGTGGCATTGACCCGTGGCTTCTGTGCCCTCTCCACAGTATAGCTTTGTCGTGAGTAGAGCCTGCTCTTCCTCCTCTCTAACCTGTCGCCTGCCTCCCACCTGCCAGCTGCTTGCAGCACTAACATCTCGGGTGTATCGCAGGGACATGGGCACCCAGGCACCTGCGGGGCGTGTGACGGGGCTGTTCACAGGGCCACAGGTCTGGGTTGTCTGGGGAACAGACCGTTGGAGCTGTTGTCTGCGTGGTGCCAGGCTGGGTGTGGGGTCACCTGGCGGAAGGCACTGGCCTGACAGCCCCTCTGGAACACAGCACACTTGCTGTTTTCAGCTGCTGAACGCCTCCGAAAGCTCCAGAGGAGAAACATTCTGTTCCCCCAGTGGCCTCCCCACTGTGTGGCCCCCCCACTGTGTGGTCCACCCTCGTAGCATTGTCTGCACCTGTCCTCACGCCTTCCTCCTTTCGGGTGCTGCTGCTGTCTCGAGGCTGCTGAGGCCCTGCCGCTGTCAAGGCCAGAGGCTTAGCTGCCCCTGGGCCAGGCCAGGTCACACCTGCCTCGGCCAGCCCCTCGGGGCCCACAGATGTGCTGCTTCTCTGCCTTTCAGCTCTGCCTTTCAGCTCATTGGCTTGTCTTCCGGACTCCACCTTCAGTGTCTCTTCTCCACTGTGCTCTTGGGCTAATCCATTGAATTTAAACTTTTTCCCCTAAAGTTCCCATCTGGTTCTGTCTCTCTGCTGAGGTCTGCTGTCCCGGGTGTCAGTGAGGCCTCACTGAAGCACGTCTGCCATGGCTGCTGTGGAGTCTTTCGTAGCCCCATCTCTGTCCCGCATCTTCCCTCCCAAGCTGAGGTGTTTGGTTGTTTGCATAGTGTGCTCAGGGATTGTGTCCCTGACATTCTGCGTACTTCGCAGTGAGACTGGGTCTGGTTACATCTCACAGAGCGTCGGTGTTTTCACCACTGCACCTGTAGTATGGCCGGCTCGATTTGGGCTGCGGGTTCCCGCCTGCCTTCTGCAGTGCCAGTGTCAGCCACACGGCTGGGTCCATGGCGGCAAGGCCTGTCCCAAGCGTGTTGTCAGCAGTCGGCCTGAGGCGGAGTGGAGCCCCCACAACACTTCCTGCCCACCCCAGGCTTTCTAGTTGTCTGGGGCTCCCTTTCCTGTCCTCCAGTTGTGGCGCTAGGGCTTAGGGACCAGATTCTGCCCTCGGCCTTGCTGACGGTGGCTAAGCTCCCAGATGTTGGCCAGGCAAAGCAGAGGACAGGGAGATTAGGAGCATGGGAAGCGAAAGAGCAGAGGGCAGGTGGAGGAGTACCACTGTCCCCGTCCTATCTGCGCCCGGGAGGGCTGCGGACCTTGGCAGCATTCTTGTGCCACAAGCCTCTGGAGCTTTCAGAAGATTGTCTTCTGTTTGTTGATGTGGCCACGTCATAGGAAGTGTGGGAAAGGAGAGACTACAGTCCTTAATCTGCTTCCACGCCTGCAGGGTTTTATGATAGCACTTGGCAGGGTTCTGTTTTCCTCATGTATTGTGAAGTAGTTGCTGTGCACAGAAGAGCAGGTGACTGATGCATGGGTAGTGCAAGCTGCAAGCACGATCACACTTGTGCTGCAGCCTCTGCACCCCGGAGTGCCTTGGCCATCCCGCGATCCACCTGTGGAGCCCCCTTCCTGCCCTGCCTCCCCCAGCCGTGGCCCTGCATGCACATTGGCTTGGAGCCTGGCTCTCATGCTGCCCGAGGACCAGGAGGGAGGCGACGGTAGCCTCAGCCCCTGGGTGGCCTGCAAGGTCAGGGTCTGTCCTGCTCCTGTCTCAGGAGAAGGAGAGGCAGCGCCTGGAGAACCTGCGGCAGAAGGAGGAGGCCGAGCAGCTGCGCAAGCGGAAGGTGGAGGAGGAGAAGCGGCGGCGACGGGAGGAGGAGAAGATGTAAGTGCCTGCCCCTGGTGGCCCTGGTGGCCCCCAAAGCCCTGCCTGACAGCTGTGCCCTGCAGGAAGCGGGAGGAACGCCACCGCAAGGTGCTGCAGGCACGTGAGCGGGTGGAGCAGCTGAAGGAGGAGAAGAAGAAGCAGATGGAGCAGAAGCTCGCGCAGCTCGAGGAGAAGACCGAGAAGGTGCGGGGTGGGTGGCCGGGGCAGAGGCTCCCCTGGGAACCTCAGCCCAGAGTGAGACCCTGGTCCTGGGCCAGGGTGGCTCGGGTGCAGGTAGAGTGAGGCTGCTCAGGTGCTGGGCTCTGCAGGCCAAGGAGGAGCGGCAGGCAGAGGAGAAGGCCAAGAAAAAGGCAATGGCCAAGAAGATGGAGGAGGCGGAGGCGCGCAGGAGGCAGGAGGAGGAGGCGCGGAGGCTCCGGTGGCTGCAGCAGGTGTGTGGGCTGGCGGACGCTGCCCCAGGGGACCTTGGCCTGCCGCGCTGCGTCTTGCTGCTGGCCCTGTGGGAGTTCTGGCAGGTGTGGGCCCGGGTGGTACTGCCCCCTGCCCCAAGCCCTCCGGCGGGCAGCAGTGAGGGTAAGGCTCTGCGTCAGTGGTCTGACTTCCTGTGTTCTGGGCTTTTGGAGCCTGACTTCTGGTCTCCTCCAGCCCTTTGCGAGCTGTGTGATCTCGGGCCAGCTGTTGGCCCTCTGTGACTGCGGCAGAAGGTGCCCTGTGTCTCCTGCATGTGCTGCCTGGAGGGGCTGGGGCTGGGGCTGCTTCTCCCTTGGGGAGCGAGTTCATCACCTTCATTCCACAGGGAGTTCTGTTGCTGCTTGCCAAGATGGGCTTGCTCTGGGCCTGGCCCTGCTCCGAATGTGTAGTGTGAGCGAGCCCAGGGCGTCTGAGATGAGGCATACCTGGGCGGGTCACAGGGCTGCCAGCCGTTTGCTGCTGGTGTCACCGGCGCCTTCTCAGCTGGCCGCAGAGTTGCTCGAGCTCTGTCTGCCATTGGCCCACGAGGTTGGGTCTGGTAAGAGCCCCTGACCCTGTGTCCCATCGCGGACCAGGAGGAGGAGCAGCGGCGCCACCAGGAGCTGCTGCAGAAGAGGAAGGAAGAGGAGCAGGAGCGGCAGCGCAAGGCAGCTGAGGCGCGGCGCCTGGCGGAGGAGCAGGAGCGGGAGCGGCGGCGGGAGCAGGAGCGGCTCCAGGCAGAGAGGTGGGGCCGCTGGTGGGGGCGGGGGCGCTGGGCAGAGGCGCCTGGTGCGGGCCGCGCTGGTGCAAGTGCAGCACTGGTGGAGGGCTACCGGTGGTCTCGCAAGAAATGGGCCTGAGACCTAGGTGGGCTGGGCTGCATGTTGTGCACAGCCCGTGCCCTCAGAGTAGTTGTGGGCTCTAAGCTGCTGTCCTGTGATGGCCGGGCCTGGGCAGGGATGGGGACAGGGACAGGGCTACATCTGTGGGACTGACAAGCTCTTGCTGGGTCCTCAGGGAGCTGCAGGAGCAGGAGAAGGCCTTGCGGCTGCAGCGAGAACTAGAGGAGAAAAAGAAGGTACGGCCAGGCTGCTTTGCCCACGGTGGGGGTGGGGTGGGAGTCCACACTGTGAGGAAGGTAGCGGTCCACACTGCTTCCTGCACCCAGGAGGAGGAGCAGCGGCTGCAGGAGCAGCAGGAGAAGGCCAGAGAGCCAGCAGGAGCCAGCAAGGCCCTGAATGTGACCGTGGATGTGCAGGTGAGGGCAACTCCCGAACTCAGTGCACATTGCTTTCCTTTCTGTGCCTGCCGCGCACATGCAAACCGTTCTGCGGTGAAGCCTCCCTGCCGTGCCGCCGCACTGGCAAGATGCCCATGACACAGGGCTGGGGCCTCTGGAGCCAGCATGTCTGGCCCTGATTGCCTGATGCGGGTGGCATCAGCTCGCTGACCTGGAGGGAGCATAGCTGTGCATCCTCTGTCCTCTGAGGGCGGTGCCCTGCAGGGCGTGGGAAGGGACTGATGCCCTGTTCTTTCCCAGTCCCCAGCATGCACCTCCTATCAGATGACTCCACAGGGACCCAAGCGCCCCCCAAAGATCAACCTGGACGGGTACTGTAATTACGGGATGGACCTAAACAGTGACGACTCCACAGATGATGAGTCCCAGCCCCGCAAGCCCGTCCCGGCCTGGGCCAGGGGTGAGTGGGGGCAGCAGGGGCAATGGGCCTTCGTCAGGCTCTGTACTGTTGGGGGACCAGAGCTGGGACCCATGTAAGCTGCCAGGGCAGCATGGAGCTGGGTGCAGGCAGAGTGCTCGGGGTGGGAGGCTCACAGATGCTTTGTTGGGGGTGGCAGCGTGCTACAGAAGATGGTGTACGTCTGAGCTTCGCCTTTGCACTGCTGGGGACCTTAGTCTCTGTGAGGACACAGGAGGTGCCAGCTGGCAAGGCTGTGTGACCAGAGGAGACCCCGGGCCCTGACCCCACTGTGTCCCCCAGGCACGCAGCTTAGCCAGGCCATCGTCCACCAGTACTACCACCCCCCCAACCTGGCCGAGCTCTTTGGGACCATCCTCCCGCTGGACTTGGAGGACATCTTCAGGAAGAGCAAGCCCCGCTACCACAAGCGCACCAGCTCCGCTGTCTGGAACTCACCGCCCCTGCAGGGTTCCCGGGTCCCCAGCAGCCTGGCCTGCAGCCTGAAGAAGCACTGACTATGTGGCCATGTGTTGTGTTGCCCTGTTGTGAGAATGTGCGCCGTGGGCCAGTGTCCTATACAGGTGCAAGGTGGCCTGCTCCCACCTGGAGGACGGGTTTGTGTATGCCTGGGAGAAGCCAGATCCATGCTATCCGCCTGCAGGCTGCACTCTGTAAATAGACAGTATGGCTCAGCCAGATTTTAATGTCTAGTGTAGGAGAGATAACTGAATAAAGTGTATTCCTTCAAGCCTGATGTGGGTACCACGAAGACCAGGTCTAGCAGCCCAGAGGCCCAAGGCAGGCTCCATCCTCCACAGTGTCCCTCAGTTACCTGCTGCCGGTGTGATGGGCAGGGGTAGGGCAGGCTGCTCTGACCCGGGAGGTCAGGTGCCCCTGTGGGGAAGGACAAGAGTGTTGGGCCAGACCTTGGTCTCATGCAGCTCTGCTGAGCAGGAGCAGGACCTGCGGTGTCTCGGGAAGGGGCGGCCCCACTGCGAGGAGTGCTGTTGCAGGCTGGCTGCTGCCATGCCCACCTGTTGTGACAGCACTCCCAGTGGGCATGCCACTGTTGCCCCGGCCCCTCTGCTAAGAAAGGAGAGCTTTGCAGCTCAGGCTTTGCAGCCTGCAGATCTGCTAACATTGCAGACTGCACAGGAAGCTGGCTGGCCCCAAGTCAAGACAGAAGAAAGACTAAATGTAAGAGCCTCACGACGGAAGCTCACAGCGAGCACGGGGCGTTCCTCCTTGCGTCCTGCTGATGGAGCTTGCGTCCACCCCTGAGCAGGCCCCGTGGTCCAAAGCCATAGTGGGGAAATGGCCGCTTCTTGGAAATGCACCTGTGGTGATCTGAGGGACTGCTGCTGCTCAGTAGAGGGGGCCTGGCCACGCCACGCCTGTGCACCTGCTGGCCCTGCTCCTACGGCTTCCTGCTGTGGCCTGGTGGTGGTGGGGAACACTTGCTCGCTCATCTGCGGGCAGCATCTTTAGTGCAGAGTATGTTCAAGTCTTAGTTCATGTTTAAGTTGGTTATGGCCTTACTATTAAGAGTCCTTACGAGAGCCGGGTGTGGTGGCACACGTCTGTAACTCCAGCACTTTGAGGCTGAGGCAGGAGGATGGCTTCAACTCCGTGGCCAGCTTGGGCTATGTAGTTCAAGGCTAGCCAAAGCTGCAGAGTGAGATCTTGCCTCCAATGGACAAGAAAAAAATAACAGCAGCTTGTTAGCTGGTGTGCACAGGTGTTTTCTCAGTCTACAGCATCGCTAGGAGCCATGACACCTCCTTCCCCCACAGAAGTTCCGATTGGGCAAGTCCAGGTTACTGCACTTCCTGTTTTAGTTCTTTTTGGAGTCTGAGACACTGCCTGGCCGTAGGTCCCAAAGATTTTCTTCTGAGTGTTCTCTTCTGCATGATCACATTGTTAACTTGTCTAAAAAGTGTGAGATCTGTTTCTGCCTGGCAAGGTGTCTGGGTGGTGCCAGCTGCGGTGCCCAGGCTGGGAAGGGTGTGCTTCCCTTCTGAACTTTGCTCTCGTCTTCTGGAGGATCAGCGAGCCACATCGATCCACAGCTATTTTTGGACTTTGAATTGAACTCAATGGAACTTTGAACTTCCTTTACGCTTGCCAGGGAAGTGCTTATTCCACTGAGCCATCTCCCTGGCCCTATTTTTGGACTTAATCTGTCTCCTTTTCTAGTTCTGTGTGGTCAGGATGCACAGTACTTCGTGCTAAGTCTTAAAACTGATTCTTCAGCTAATTATGCCTCCAGTAGGCATTTTAGAATCAGTTTCTGTGGAAATCCTGCTTAGACTTGGCTTGGGGCGGTGTGAACTGTGGGAGAGTCTGGGGAGAGGCTATGCCCACCCCCAACCCCAAGTCTGCGCCCAGGAGCCCACCATCCCTTGCTCTTCTACAGTGTTGGTGTTGTGCTGTGTGGTTCGGCCGTCCCATATCCTGTACACACTTTGATATTTATTTTCTTAGTAAATAGTTTTTTTGTTTTTTTTTTCTGATTTGGGTCTATACTTGTTCTTTGCTGGTCTGTAGAGATGCAGTTCTTAGTGGTCCTATATGTTGTGACAGAACTAAATCTACGGCACATGCGTAGCTCTGAACCCATAACAGTAGCACTCAATGCTTCTGTGAGGTCTCGTTCAAGACTTCTGTCTTCCCTTTAAGAAACTGGAAATAAAATTTTAAGACAAAGAAATTGCAAAGGTAGACTAGAAACAAATGGCATTGAAAACAGAAAAGCAATAGTGACAAACCCCAAAGCTTGCGTCTTTCAGCGCCTCAGGAAAGTCCACGAACTCTTAGACTGATGAGGAGAGCATTGTGTCAAAGGTGACGCAGCTAGCCACTGGGAAGGCACGGAACAGCCAGCTCTTAGGGCAGACAGTGCTTTCGACCAGTGAGGCAAACGTGAGTTCTCTGGGAAGTGGAAATGATCTATGTTCACTCAAGAAATGGCCAGAATACTCTGGCTGTGAGAGGAGTTGACTTGTGATCTTGGAAAAGAAAAAAAATTTGACATGGATAACTTTAGTGGAAAATGTGACTACATTTTAAAGAAATAATACTAACTCTGTACCACTTACCCAGAAGACTGGAGAGGAGAGCCCATGGCTCAGGGAGGCGAGCTGTGTCGTGTCCCCACAGTGGAGAGATTCCAAGGAACGTAGGGGTGCTCAGCAGTTTTAGCACTGCTGAGAATACCCTTACATAAACTGTTAGGCCAAGTAAGGCTTATCCCAGGAATGCTAAACAGACTTAGCTTAAGTACACATAATGGTCACATCCATCACAGGGAATCTGCCTGCACGTGGTATATCTTGGGGTTTTCCCCACTCCCCAGTTCTCCCTTTAGCCTGTGTTATTTACAAAAGCTTTGAATCCCCACACTGAGGTGTCCGTTGTCCTAATGGTGTAGCCCAGCCTCCCCACGCCCAGTGATCTTACTTTTTTCTGGAGCTTGGAGTTAAAAGTTCATTTAGAAATTTTTATCTGTAAGAAGTTCAGAATAGCAAAAATCTGAGAAATAATGAATTTGGGTGAGCCTGCTCCATGTCTTTCAGGTTGGCTCAGAACTACAGTTAACTGGATGGCATGGCATGGCACTGGCACAGGGACAGTTGGATCTGAGCAATCCTGGCAGGCCGGAAGCAGAGCTGCAGCCTCGGGCTTCTGGCTCGGCTGTGTAGTAGAGGCCTTCAGTGTAGGGAGCGCTTTCTTCCACATGCTCTGGAGCAAGCATGTTATTAAATCCCAGCCTTCCCTCACACCATATGTCAGGTTTAATATGCAGTGGATCATAGGCCCAAACATAAAAGCTAACAGAAACGGAATTCCGTGCAGGACAAAGCCTGGAAAACAGGAAGTCAGTCACGGGGTTTTGTCAAGTGCCAGGCAGCCTCTGCTTGCTCATCTTTTGTGACTCTATGGGCCCAGTGGTACAGACGTGTGATCCTGCCCTGACCCTGGAAGTGGGCAGGGCCAGTCTGCGAGGTCAGACTGGAGCTGGAGACAGGCCCATCCAGGGCTTTGCCCCAGCACTTCAGCCCAGAGCTGGCCCTGCCCAGGGAATCTCCTGCTCCTGCAGTGGGCAGGAGCTTGCTGGGCCCATCTTCCCTGCAGCAGCCTGCTGGGCACCCCTGGATGATGGCAGGCCATGAGCATGCTCTGCCTGCCAGGCTTCCAGGAAGCACAGTAGATCTTGAAGGTTTGGGAAGAAAGGACTGCAGGCCGCACTGGGCTTCAAGCAGAGCCTCCCTACCTGGGTCCGCATGGAGCCGGTGGAGGCTACCGAGGGCCGCTGGAGAGACCCAGGTGGCTCTGAGCCCCACCAAGCAGCACCCCTAGCAACAGCAGGAAAGACCCCACATGGCCAGACTTAGCTGTGTGTGCCCGTCCAGTTACTCTGAACTTGCTCAAAGAAATCTACCCTCGGTACCAGAAGGAGAAAGGACACTTTAGTGTTACTATTGTGATTTATGTTTTGGAACGGCTGGGGTCGGGTTGGTTCGTTTGGTTTTCGCCTTTTTTTTTTTTTTTTTTTTTGAGACAGGGTCTTGCTATGCAGTTCAAGCTGGCCTTGAGTTCACTTTGTAGCCCTCGAGCTCACAGTGATCCCCCAGTTTAAGCCTCCCAAGTACTGGGATTACAGGAGTGCACCACCGTTCCAGGCCAGGTATGGGGAGTTTAGTGTTCAGTGCTTTCTTGTAAGCACTGCCTTTGTTGAATACCTGGCTTTATGGCATTTGAGAGTGGCATGGAGCCCAATGCTTTGATTCCAGTTTGGTTGACTACGTCTACATGCTTTAATCTTACCTGTGTGTGCAAACTGTGTGTTGGGGGGGGCTGTTCACGGCACCAGGCTTCTTTCTGGCTATGCATTCTGGAGCTGCCTGTGGCCCCCAGCTCAGCCCTCTGGGCCCGCCATCAGGGTCTCTGCACCAGCTGCACTGACCCAGATAGTGGTGGGTGCGGGCTGACAGAGGCCGTGCCTGGTGTCTGAGCTGGCCTCGAGAGTAGCAGACGCCTTCTGGGGGTCCTGTGGCACCCACCCAGGCGCTGCAGGACTGCAGAGTGCAATGAACACGCAGATTCCTGGACGTGACTGCTGGCCACTAGAGCCCTGTGGGAGAAGGCAGGCAGCAACAGAGCAGGAGCTGTGGAGCAGGGTGGATGCCTTCTGGGGGTCCTGTGGCACTCACCCAGGTGCAGCAGGACTGCGGAGTGCAATGACCACGCAGACTCCTGGACATGACTGCTGGCCACTAGAGCCCTGTGGGAGAAGGCAGGCAGCGACAGAGCAGGAGCTGTGGAGCAGGGTGGACGCCTGCCCCTGGCCTCTTGCTGGGCACTCATGTGTCAGGCTGCATCTGACTAAAGTGATGGGGAGGGTAAGCCCTGGCCGAGGTGGGGACACTGGCACATCTGCCACTCAGCAACTCTTCAATGACACCACCCAGGGCTATGCAGACAGCTTCATGGCATCGGCTCAATTGAGGTGACCACCATGTCCCTAGACCATGTGTAGCTGCACATCCTAGCTTACTCTTCTGCCCCAGTGCCAGGCCAGCGTCCCCCCACCCATGGCACCCAGCCCTTGCTGGCTGCGCAGGTAACCCCCGTAGGAAGGAACCTTGAGTTGAGGACCGCAGGCCTTGCCTGAATGGAGCCCATGTGGACGGGAGGCATCAAGCCTGACCCTGAGGACCACTCAGGCTTCCTGTGCCAGGCTGCTGCCTCCTGCTCACGTGCTGCAGCCACCTGCCCCCTGCCCCCTGCCATGGAGACCTCAGCCGGAAGCTTGGGCTCTGAGCTCAACAAACTGTCCATGAACTGGAGTAATGTAAAACATTCATTCGGGATCTCACAGTCCCATATAGCAAACATTCTTACCTTTGATGAAAAAGAAACCCGCCAAGCCCTAAGAATGTTTGGGTTTCAGCCCTTTACATGATTTTTCTTGGCTAGGGAGGCCTGGGAACTGGCGAGTGTGGGCAGGGGTGGGGTGGTACATGGGGGTGGGAGCCACACGAGGACTGCTTCCTTTAGAAGCCCGGCTGGCCTTCCAGGGCCACACTTTTATACATCTGTGTTTATTTTTTTGTATTTTATTTTACTCTTCTGGATGTTCATGGTGAAGTGCTGGTCTTGCACAAGTTACAGTGGCACACACAAATGGACTAGTGGTGATCCTAAGCACTCACTCGGGAGGCTGAGGTAGGAGGGTTGCTGTGAGTTTGAGGCCAGCCTGAACTGTGCAGTGAAACTCAAGAAGACAAAAGATGAAGAGGGGGAAGAGTGGGAGGCAGGGCGAGATGTGTACCACGTTTGCGATCTGTGGCTTAGTCTCTGATCTTTTTGGAATCCTCTTACGAATTACTACCTCAAATGTGCCAGGTACTTTCACAGATACTGAAAAGCAAGGCTCTGCGCCGCCGGGATGATTCCCAAATTCACCATGTAGAGAAACTTGAAGTAAGACGCCCCCTCGTCCCCATTCCTCAGAGGGCAAGCCCTTTTCTTAGCCCTAGGCTGGAGAGCGGAAAGAGGACTGCGCCACCAAGAGGCAGGAGCAGGAACTGGCAGAAAGGACCGAGGAAGCACGGAGGGACCCGAGGATAAAGGAACAGACCCGAGGTGCGGCGGAGGCAGCCGAGGAGGCTGGCGGGCCTCCTGGACCCTGGGAGGTCGGGCCTGGGCCGGCGCGGGAGCGGTCCTCGTCCCAGCCTCCCGAGCGTGCCCGCCGGCTTCGTCCTGCAGCCGACGGGCTCGGGGCCGCGCCGCGCCAGCGTGGAGGAGACGCGCAGCCCGGCTCCCAGAGGTCCGGGAGGGAGGAGGGTGTCAGCCGCCCCACACGCGGCCCGATTGTGCCCGGGGGCGCCCCGGGTGGCCTCCGCCCTCGTCGCCTCAAGCCAGTGCTAAGGCAGCTAAGTTACAGAGAAATTATGTAGGCAGACAGGGCCAGGAGACAAGACACTGCACAATTTTCACTGCACAGTTCAGGCTGGCCCTCAAGGAGACAAGACGGAAGGCAAGGTGACTTTGCAACTTGGAAGAGGCAGACCTCCCTTTGGGACGGACAGCCTCAAGACAAAAGTAAACAAATACTGCCACATACTTCCCAAGGGAGGGGCATCAGGGATTGATATTCTAAGTAGCTATTGTTAGGTCTGAGAAGCCCACCGCGTGAAGAAAGACTCCAAGAGACGTCCTCTCATGCAAAAGCAAGGGGATTTTATTTTAGAAGCTGTGCCGGCACAGGGTCACCAGGCAACTGGGCCATGGCGACCCCGAGCCTTTGTTCGCTCAGGATTATATAGCACTAGTGGGCAGGGAAGCAGCAAGCGAGGTATACAGAAGCCAATCGCGTATGTTAGTTGGGCTGACACTTGAAGGGATAGGATAGTTTATATTGTCCCTTACAATAATTGGATGGTGCAGGGATCGGGGAGGGGGAATTCCTGGAGGGGCCCCCGGTGTTCCGAGAACAGGTGGTCTCAGGTGGTCTCGGTTGTAAATCTTATCTATGCTGCAAGGCACGTAGGGGGCAGGGGCTTTCTGTGCTGAAGGGTTGTAACCATGTTAACTCTTTTTTTTTTTTTTTTTTTGTCTTTTTTGAGACAGGGTCTCACTGTGCAGTTCAGGCTGGCCTTAAGCTCACTTTGTAGCTCAGGCTGGTCTCGAACTCACAACAATCCTCCTGCCTCAGCCTCCCTAGTGCTGGGATTACAGGCATGCGCCACCACGCCCGGCTTCATGTTAACTCTTAATGGCCCTTGCAGCCAGTGAGTTTGAATGGTGGGGGTTGGTATCTTAACTCTAGGCCCTAACACTATCAGTCACCTTGAAAGAGCCCAAATGAGTCAGTAGCCCAACCCCAAAGGGAAGAGACCTTGTTCCATAATTATGCTGGCTTGCTATGTGACTCGCTTCCCCATTTGGTCCTGGATTTAATCTACTGTACCTGAGCGATGGTGCTTGTCATCTCATTGGTTGACCATAGCTTTGTCCTACCTCATCCTCACCGCATGGTTTTCCTCTGTGAAAGTCCCTGGAAGAGATCCGCTCAGCCCTCCTCCCCCGCTCCCTCTGAAATCATTTGTTCTCTGTATCATTTGGAGATCATCCACAGAGATCATTTTCCTCCTGTGTCACCAGGTCTTGGCCAGATCTGTGGGCTGTGGGGGACAGGCGTGGCCGTATACAGCCAGCACCCCCCCCCATGGATGTGGTTCCAGACACAGCTGTGTGGGCCGGGTCGGCCCTCCCTGGCACTTGGTGCCCCAGGTAGGCACTGCTGGCTCCACTGCCCTGTGGAGAGCCGGACTTCTCTCAGGGCCCAGGCGACTCCAGGTCATCCCATTGCAAATAAGATCTTTCTCTTGCCAGCTGCAGGGCCACAGCTTGTGGGCTCCCTGGGCCAAGGGGCGACTGTGGCAGGAGCCAGGCCGACCCTGTTGTCTGCAGTCAGGCACAATGCCATCCAGGCGCAGGAAGGTGTCACCCAGCGCCCCGATTGCAGTCTGCCCAGCCATCAGCACTGGGGACACCTCTGCGTTAGGCTGGCTTAGCTGAGCCCCCCAGGATGTCCCTGACCTGGAAGAGCTGGGTCTCCAGGGACGGGCTGTGGCCCAGAGCCCCTGGGCATTTGAAGCCCTCTGCTTGGTCACAGACAACAGGTCTTAGTGTCCTGCCCAGGACCCGGGCAGTGTCCAGGCCCGCCTAGCCTTGGCAGGAGTGCTGTGTGATAGGTCAGGGTTCAGAGTCTCTCAGGAAGCTTGCTGCAGACACTCTCCATCTTGGCTTCACAGGCACCCTGCCCCCAGACTCCTCAGCCAAACCCAAAACCACAGACCAGGTCCACCTGACTTTGACCTGGGCAAGCAACCACAAAACTCTCCTTTGTTAACATCAAAGGTCGCCCAGAGACCAGGTAGCCTGCCAAGATTAGCTTTCCCTCAGCTGTTCCAGATCACCTCCCTAAAAGATACTATAAGGTCTCTTATCCCCCCTTTATTCACTGCTGTCTTGGTCCACTAGACAGCCAGCCTGCTTGATGCCCCCAATAAGTCTACTCGTGGCAGAATGCCTGATGGCTGGGGTTTGTACCTAGTGCTGTGGACAGTGCTTTGGGACCTCAGGGTGGAGGCAGCCATGTCTCCCTGCCTTCAGGGGAAGGGCCTAGCCTCCCGCCGGCATCCACCTGAGCTCTCTCATGTGTGACCTCCACAGGACTGCGGGACCCGTCTTTCATGCATGCCCGGAGCCCAGTCCTGACCCTGCTTCTTGGAAGAGACTGAGTCAGGGCTGGCACGGCAGGGTGGGGTGCAGGTCACACAGCTGCGGCCTCCCGTGCAGGCATGGCCGATGCGGTGTGTTGCCGCGTGTGCCGTGTTGGGTTAATATCGTCCCTTAGTTATCATGGGCTGACCAGCACAGTCTCCCAAAGGAGTGGATGGGGAAGGTGATACAGGGAACCTCCAAATGACACAAGGAGGAAAACTGATCCCCCAACCTAACAGGTGCCTGGATAAGTTCATGTTCAGAGAACTTCTCTGCAGCCATATTTATTTAGTTATCAAAAAAGGAGGGAAACACTGAGGAAAGTGCAGGAACCTGAGCGGGACCTAGAGGACTCGGGCATCAGTTCAGGGACATCTCCAAGGAAGGCGTTGTGTTAATTTAGAACTATGCTGTCTGTAGGAAGACCTTCACCCCAGGAGTGAGATGCAGGGAGTGAGATGCCGGGGGCTGCAGCCTTTTTTTCTAGTTCATTGGTATGTTTTAAGTATACAAAACGATCACATTTGTCACAGGGAATTTGTGCCTGTACAGGACAGGACTTCATCCCTTTCCTCTCCGCCACTCTGCCCTTCCTGATCACAATGGCGTTTTCTTTCTTTCTTTCTTTTTTTTTTTCTGGCAACCAGGGATTGAACTCAAGCAAGCGCTTATTCCACTGAGCCATCTCCCCGGCCCTGGGGGAGATTTCTTTTTAAGACTGAACACAGCCAGGGAGATGGCTCAGTGGAATAAGTGCTTCCCTGGCAAGCACAAGGAGCTGAGTTCAATCCCTAGTTCTGAAAAAAAAAAAAAAAAAAAAAAGGCTGTATTTTGCAGGGCGTGGTGATGCATGCCTGTAATCCCAGCTCTTGGGAGGCTGAGGCAGGAGGATTGTGAGTTCAAGACCAGCATGAGTTACAAAGTGACCTTAAGGCCAGCCTGAACTGCATAGAGAGACCCTGTCTCAAAAAGACCAAAAAAAAAAAAAAAAAAAAAAAAAAAAAAAAAAAAAAAAAAAAAAAAAAAAAAAAAAAAAAAAAAAAAAAAAAAAAAAAGAAAGAAAGAAAGACTGAACACTAGGTCCAGGGAGATGGCTTAGTGGAATAAGCGCTTCCCTGGCAAGTGCAAGGGCCTGAGTTCAATCCCTGGTTCTGCCAAAAAATAAAAATAAAAATAAATAGATAAATAAAAAGACTGAATACTAATTCCATTAATAATGCTGTATTTGGGTGGGACTGGGGAGATAGTTCAGTGGAATAAGTGCTTGCCTGATGAGAGGAAGGTCCTGAGTTTGATCCCTGGCACCACCAAAAAAAAAGTAATAATGCTGCATTGCAATTGGAATATAAATGTACAATGAAATATTATTCATATTATTCAGCCTTAAGAAGAAAGGAG
This sequence comes from Ctenomys sociabilis, assembly GCA_004027165.1. NCBI lineage: Eukaryota > Metazoa > Chordata > Mammalia > Rodentia > Ctenomyidae > Ctenomys > Ctenomys sociabilis. The sequence goes on from PVKA01014658.1 coordinate 39,305, forward strand.
ATTCTGATACCTAATATAAATGGGTGAACCCTAGAACTGTATTCTAGTCACAAGGGACAAATCTCACATGATTCCATTTCTAGGAGGAACAAGCCTGGCAAGACGCACAGACGGGACGTGTAGGGCTGTAGGATGGCTGGTGCCGCACAGGGCAGACTCTGGGGGGCGGAATGGAGGAGCTGTGGGGTGGAGCGTCTGGCGCTCCCAGCAGTGTACGGGCTCTGTGGCTGCAGTCTTTATCTGGAAAATCGAGGTTGGAGCCAGGAGTCCTCAGCTGGGGCCTTGTCCTGTCCTTTGAGGCTTCAGGGCTTCACCCTCCACTAAGGCCTCAGAGGGCCCAGTGGCTCACAGAGGCTCCTTGCTGTGAGTTGGCCGGCCATCTCCAGACAAGGGGCCTCGGCCTCGGGCAGATGCGCGAGTGCACACGGAAGGCTGACTGGTTAGTTGAGTCCTGCTCCATGGTGGTCTCCATCATGGCCGTGTGTGTTGGTGCCGTGCACAGGTGGGTGGGGGCGCAGGCGGAGACCCCACCTGCTCACAACCAGCTGCCTGTGCTTGGGCGTGGAGGCAGGCACCGGCGCAGGCCTTGGCTGTTGTGGGAGAGCTGCCTGCCTCCCCCTTGCTGTGGCTCCCTGGGCATGGTTGTGTTGCTCAAAGCTGGCACAGCCAGGCTGGAGCACAGCAGGGCCCGACGCCCCTGCTGCGGCTGCCGTCCTGAACTTGGCAGCACTTGACCGAGGGCCCAGGACCATTTTGCCTGTTACACCGCTAACCCTGGGCTCACCATGAAAAGCTTCAGTTTCTTTTGAGACAGTCTTACTGGACAGCCCTGGGTCTCCTCAGGTTAGAGAGCCTCCTGCCTCAGCCTCTGGAGTGGCTGCCATTACATGCATGCATGCTCCAATACACTTGCCCCCTGCGGGGCCAGGCAGCCACCCTCAGCCTGCTGGCTCCTTGTTTTCCAACTGACTGTCCAGTCGTGTCCACCAGTGTCAATCCCCCTACCCCACCCCCGTTTTCTTCACTCCTCTCTCTCCCCACCATGTGTAGGGGCTCTGAGTGCCAAGTAAGCTGTCCCACTGAGCTGCTTAGCCCATGCACAGCCTCTGTGTCTCCCTCCTTGATTCGCCCCACCTGTCCATGTGTGTGCAGAGGGGACCACAGGGTGCATAGGACACACGTGCTGGCAGGGTTAAAGCTGCCTGGAGATCAAAGGCTTGAATGCAGGTCCCCGGACCCCTGCCTCACCCCCACAGTCCATGCACCCAGCGCTGGGGTGGCAAGGCACAGTCTGTTGGGTCCCCTCCACCAGACACTTCACCTCGTGGATTGTGCTGGCCCCTAGCTGTGGTGGCTGACCCTGGCCAGGCCCTCTCTGAAGTTCTGGGCTGCACAGCCTAGTTCTGTGTGCACCTGCTCGGGCTGAAGACGAGAGCTTCTGTGGGAGGAGGTGCTACCTTTGCCTGCAGGCTGGGAGGGGTATTCCAGGGTGTCAGATCGCCTGCTCCACTCCTGTGAGTGTGTGAGGGTGTGCGTGTGCGGGCCCACACATGTGTGCACTGCTCGCCACTTTGGAGCAAGTACCCGCAGGTGCCGGCCCTGGGCCTGTGGCATGCCCACCCCTGCCCAATCTGGGGCTTTGGGCAGCAACCTGGCTCATCCCTGTGAGGTGGGCATTGTTGTAACTCAAAAATCAGATGACAACGAGGCAAGTCCAAAAGGAAAGAAGCAGCCGGGTGTGGTGGCGCATGCCTTTAATCCCAACACTCGGGAGGCTGAGGCAGGAGGATTGTTGTGAGTTCAAGACCAGCCTGAGCTACAAAGTGAGCTTAAGGCCAGCCTGAACTGCATAGCGAGACCCTGTCTCAAAAAAAAAAAAAAAAAAAAAAAAAAAAAAAAAAAAAAAAAAAAAAAAAAAAAAAAAAAAAAAAAAAAAAAAACAAAACAAAAGGAAAGAAGCGCTTTATTTTAGGTGGTACCCACCGGGTAGCCTCTCCATGAGAGAAGGAGGAGGGCCCCCTGGAGATTGCTGAGGCTATAGAGCAACTTTGTGGTTGCTTAGTTGCATGTAACTTTCCCAGAACATTTAGCAACAGGTGAAACAAAGGGCTAAGATGGAGCTAGTCTAGCGTGGCTTGGGACTTTTTATTTTTACCTTTTGCTCGGAACAGAGTGGGGCAGTGACCTAAAGGGGGAGATGGGTCTGGGGCAGGCAACTAAGCAGTATTACAGAAGCAAAAAGCAGAAGTTAAGAGAGTCAAGGGGGTATGGGGAGCTAGTTGGTGGGAGTTTTCTCGGGTGAGCGGGGTTACATAAACCTATGGGGGGGTGCTGTTGCCAAGGGAGGGCGAGAAACAGTTTGTCTAAGGTCAGGCCCCAGCGGGAATAACAGGTAATGGCACCTGGCAGGTTCTATTAAGAATAACAGGATATGGGGGAAGGGCTCGGCACCCAAGTGGGTTACAACAGGCATGGCCATGCCATCCATGTGAGCAGATGGCAAGCTTTCAATGGGTTCTTTCCACCAGGGCGCCTGGCACTGCACCTGCCCCAGGCCGGAGTGGAAGACCTCTGCCGCCTACCCCACCTGGCGGAGTCCCCCTGTACCTGCTGTGGGGAAGGAGGTGCAGGTCTGTACCCCACGTGATAGCGGGAATATCGCACACTGGGGTGGCGGCCTGGGGACACAAGGAGGCGGTGTCCTCCCCTCCCCGGCCACCCTGGCTTGGTGTCTTAGGCCAGGAGCCCTGACGTCCAGCCCAAGCCATAGCCCAGCTGGTGGGCAGCCCAAGAACAACGGCACGGAGGGGAGCTGGGGGTCGAGGGCGCGGTGCTTGGCTGTGACAAAGCAGGCATTTACAGGCTGGGTGGGGATGCCTGCAGGTGGGCAGAGTGCACGTGTGGCATGGCCCTCAATTCCCGCAGCTGCATGCCTCCTTGATGACACACACGTGGCCAGTTGCAGGGTGTAGGGGTAGGGGCTCCCTTAGCCCTGGGGTCCTACTCCAAAGCTGTGCCTCTGGCTGGGCTTGAAGTCCTGGGTGCAGAGATGAGGCCTGTGGTTGTCCATAATGATATCTGAATGCTGGCTCATGGAGCACCCCACACGTCCTGGGTGCCCTCAATTTTATCAGTGAGAACATGGGGCATGGTGTGAAACTCACTTGGTGGTTGGCTTTGTCTGATTAGACATGACCCACTCTCCAGTGTGGCTCAGATTTACCCCACCCAGAAGCACAGGGCCCGAGTGCTGTGGTCACTGGAAGGTGGTTCACGCTGGCTCCATCCTGCCCTGCTGTGGGTGCAGGCCCTGCTCCACTCAGAGCCCTGCCCTGCCGTCCACACCTGGAGCCCTGGTCACCATTGTCCAGGGAGTTCCACAGAGGTTCAGAGGCTGTACTGTCACCTGCTGCGCCAGGTACCCCCAGCAGGTCCTCCCACAGGCTGTTCTGCAGGGAGCCAGTGTGAAGCCAGGTCTGCTGTGCCTCTCTGAAGTGTGACTACACCCACCTTGCCATCTCTTGTGACACCTTGCAGAGCAGCCCTGGAGGGCAGGTGGATGGGACCAGAATCCTCTTTGTGCAGAGGATCCAAGTTGCAGAGGTCTGTGGGCCTGGGCCGGGTCACGCCTACAGCTGCCCAGGTTGCACACTGAGCAGTCAATTCTGGGCTGTCATTCGCAGGGCCCCTGATGTGATGAGTGTCCTGATGTGAAGCTCTGTCACCCTGCAGCTGCCGTGAGTCCCCCAGCAGGCAGGATGCTTTGAGAGCAGAGGGGCAGATGGAGGGGCCGAGGGGCGCGCGGGCCACCTGTGTGCGGGGTGTGTGTGTGTGGGCCGAGCACTACTTGTTAGATCAGCTCTGGCTCCACATCCCCGTGTCCTGGGCCCCTTGATGGCCGAGATCAGAGACCCAAACCTTGGTGGCCGGACTACCACCCTCAAGCTCCTGAGCAGGGAGCCCCAGGAACTCAGAATGCACATTTCTGGGCAATTGTAGCCTTGGCTGGAAAAGTAAAACCAAACCTTAGGCCTAACTGAAATGGGAGATCATTTCCACGTCATGCTGAAAAGTAGGAAAAAACAGAGGTTATCAATGAAGCCATTGGACCCTTCTGGGTCAGACAGTGTCCAGCTAGCGTCTGGGTGTGCTTCCCTGACCCTTACAGATCAGAAGCGCGTCCAGCTCAGTTCTGTGTTCTATAAATACCTACAGCATCTTAACAAGGGTGCAGAAGGAATAAAGGAGTGGCAGCACCCCAACACGGGTGGATTAAAAGCTGAACCACAGATCCTTTTGCTAGGATAAAATTAACCCAATTGAGAGCCGCCACCCCTGCATATCAAGAAGCAGGGGAGGCACTTCCAAGACAACTTGGTAAAAACTCTTGCCAGGGGCTATGCGAGTCCCAGGGGCAGGGAGGCGGCCCTGGGCACGGTGGGCTGGTGGGGGGTGCTTAGCCCAAGACGCTCAGGGTGCTGTGACCCAGGGCTGGGCTAGCACAGCACGATGGTCACACAGGCTGGCACTGGGGGGTGTGACCCAGGCGGCAAAGGTGCTGCTGGCTCCCAGTGGATACTTGCGAGGCCTCATGGCATGCGGCTGGACTGGTGTGGGGCGTGGGCCCCAGAGGCAAGTGGGCCATGGGCCCTGCTTGGTTCTTGTTGGCACCAGGTGGCCTCCCTAGTGTTTAAACCTCATTCCTGCCCCAGTATTGCCTTTACTGCAGCTCCTGGGCACTATCAGCAACCCAGCTCCCCGATTCTGTGACTCTCTGACCCAAGGGAACTATTGTGTTCTCTGCCAGGTGTCCATGCGGTCAGGCAGACAGGACGGAAGGCGCCACGCAGCACTGTGGGAGGCTGAGGCAGTAAGGCCCCAGGTCGGGGCCCAGCCCGGGCAACTTGGCGACTTGGTGAGCAATGCATAGGCTCAGGGCGAAGCCCCAGGCTCCCCTCTCACCATATTCCACAAAACCCATGCTGTCCTTACTGTGAATGTGGTCTCTTGGTCACTGTCTCCCCTCCGTGCCACATGCAGCTTTGGAAAGGCAGCCCTCGCAGGCTTTGAGGGTGCCCCCCCGCCACGCCTTGCTGCGCATGCTCACAGAAAGAGACGCTCCCAAGTGGAATCTAGCCGTGCGCAAAGGTGCCCCGGATGCTGTCTTCAGGGAAATGAAGCAGGTTGGGGCTCGCAGCTCAAGGCGGGAGATGCAGGCCTGGCAAGGCTGGCTGGGGTTAGCACCATCCGGGCCCCAGGAGGTGGTCAGATGCCCCCTGTGGTGGCCAAGTTGGCCCTGTTTTCAAGAGGTAGCAGATGTCTGAATATGTCATAAAAAATTAGGTTTCTTTTTGGCGGAACCGGAGAATGAACTCAGGCCCTTGCGCTTGCCAGTGTAGCACTTATTCCACTGAGCCATCTCCCCGTCCCCCACAGCTGAATATGTGAGTGACTGTCAGATCTTTAGTGGTGAGGGACAATGATTAGTAGCTGCAGGTTTCTGTTTTCTTGGGGGCTTTCTGGGTGGCTGTAGAGCCCAGTTTCTCCCTCCCAGTTGTTCCTCCTAATGGCCTCTGACCCAGTGGGCTGCAGGGCACACTCCCACCTATCCACAGTGGACCCTGGCACTCCAGCCCCTACCTGAGGAAGGGCCACACAGGCCAGGTTAAGGGGTTGGGACAGCCAACACACTCGGGGAGGCTGGTGACAGTACAGGATGAAGTGGCCCTCAAACTCCATCCTCAGGCACTGTGGGATCTGCTACAGCACAGGTGGTGGGCAGGACAGCGTCACAGCAGATGAGTGGGCCAGGCCGGGCTGCTGGGGTGGGGACACGTTTGTAGGTGACCATGATGATTTGGACTTAGTGTCCCCAGGGTCGTGTGCAGAGGTGGGCTTTGGAAGGTGACAGGATCACCCACGGGGGAGTTCAGAGCTGGGTGGGGGGTTGCTGGGGGCGCCTGGAGGGTGGTTCTGGTCCCTAGCCCTCCCTGCCCTCCCCACTTCCTGGCTACGATAACGTGAGCAGCTTCTGCCTCAGGCAGCCATCGGTGGACTGGGCCCACCCGCCTGTGAGCCGGAATGACCTCACTTCCTGTAAGATTCAGGTACCGTGTTCTTCCCAGGGAGGGAAGCTGGCTGCCTGGCGTGTACCTGCGTGGATGCACAGGGAAAGACTAAAGCTAATGAAAATGGTTACTTACAGAGGGGCAGGATATAAATGGCATTTTTCTTATTTAGAGTTTGTTTTGCAGCCACGCAAATGTTTTCCACAATTAAAAGAATCCTCCAAATGGAAAAAGGACTGAGACAAATGAGTTACCAAGTTAGAGACACAGCCATCCAGAGCAAAGGCTTATGAGGACAGCAAGCGTTCTATCGCAGCGCCCAGGCCCGCGAGTGCTGGGCTGCCCACTCCGCCAGGAAGCACGCCCTAGCCCCAGACGCAGGACTGGCCTCTGTATGGCTGATGGGGGGACCAAAGAAATTTTGTTTTTCTGTGTTTAGGACAGGGTCTACAAGGTCTCACTATGTAGATCCAACTCGAAGTGATTCTCCTCCCGGAGAACCCCGGCCCGGCCCACTCATCCTCTGCTGTGATGCCGTCCTGTCCACCACCTGTGCTGTAGCAGATCCCACAGTGCCTGAGGATGGAGTTTGAGGGCCACTTCATCCTGTACTGTCACCAGCCCGGGATCAGGGAATCGTGGGGAATGCCTCCCCGAGTGTGTGGCTGAGCGTTGTCAGCCTCCCAAGTGCTGGGATTACAGGAATGTGCCACCACACCCGCTCATCTGTCTTTTGAGTCAGGATCTCAATATGTAATTGAGGCTGGCCTTGAACTTGTGATCTGACTCCCTCAGGCTCCCTGTGCTGAGAGGCTGTATCCACGTGAGGCCATAATCTAATTTTTTAAAATATATTTCGTTGCTATAGGGTCTCACTACACAGCTCAGACTTGTAGTGATCCTCCTGTTTTCAGCCTCCCAGGCGCTGGGATTACAGGTGTGTGTGGGCTCTGTGCCGGCTCAGCCCGCCCCGTGGCGGGGCTGGTGTGGCATGTGGTGCCGGGCATCAAAGTGCAGTCCTTGCGCTTGCCTAGCAGGCACTTTAGTCTGCTGAGCTATCTTGCTGGCCCCACACAACCTAATCTTAAAGCCTGAATTGGAGGCATACGTTTGCATCAATCCGTCATTGTCCTTGGGGCCTGGGAACCCACAGCAGGAGACCTGCGGCCAGCAGGGACAGCGCTTGTTACTCCGCATGCGTGGTGGCCTGTGTGGCAGTGTGCCACTTACCCGTGTCTGTGGGTCGACTAGGGGACCAGGCCCCTGCTGCGACTGCTGAGAGAGAAAGGGGGCACCCCTCTGCACAGCAACACCTCTGGCCTCTCCAGGTCCAGGAAAAGAGGTCGGATCTGTGAGGAAGCCAGTGATTCCGCCCAGGGGGCGGGGCAGAGTGAGGAGCAGGCTCACAGCCACGCCCCGGGTCCTGGGGGGAGGCCTGAGACGGCAGAGGGAGCTGTGGAAGCTTTAGCGTGCACGAATCTCTTCTCCATGTTCTGTTGATGAAGTGGGGACCCAAGCAAGCACTGACCTCAGCGCCAGCAGAAGCTGAACAGCTGGGAGCTGTGTGTTCTCGGATCTGGGAACATTCAGAACTGGAGCCAGCTGTGTGCTACCAACAAAGACAGGCGCGCCGAGCCCCGCCCCCAGAGGCCGCCCAGTGCACGGGAGGAGTGATCCTGCACCTCGCCCTTACAGCAGGGACTTCATTTTGTTTGCTTTTTTTTGAGACAGGGTCTGGCTGTACAGTGAGGTTGGTCTTGAGCTCACCCCTCGCTGCAGGGTCCCGAGCCAGCGTCTGCTCGCCGCAGCTCCTCTGCGGCTCTCCTACAGAGCACCGCGGCTGCGTCCGGTTCTGTAATTATAAGGAGAACTGCTGTGGCTGTCTCTGCTCCGTGAGCCTCCCTGGCCTCTTGGCTGGGCTTCTGGAGTCCTGCACAGGACACCCCGAGCTCCACCCCTCCCCCTGGGCAGGAGTCTGTGGTGTGGGGACACAGAACGCCAGGTCCTCTGGGCTGTCCTGGGCTGTTCATGGCTGGTCTGGGTCATAGGGGTTAGCAGGGACTGGTTGGCCTGTGTGGAGTCAAACAGCTTTGGGATAACCTCTGTCACATCCTGGGGACATGTGATAAAGGAAAAGACATGCACCTGAAAATATTCCAGCCAAAATGCATAAAGAAATGGACAATAAACCTCAAACAATGGCTGTGTGAGGAAAAGACAGATTTGCTCAACGTGGGGTTCATGGTGCTACTGATTTTTTTTTTTTTTTGTCTTTTTGAGACAGGGTCTCACTATGCAGTTCAGGCTGGCCTTAAGCTCACTTTGTAGCTCAGGCTGGTCTCGAACTCACAATAATCCTCCTGCCTCAGCCTCCCGAGTGCTGGGATTACAGGCATGCGCCACCACGCCCGGCTAACTACTGATTTTTATGCTAGGTTGGAAAGTTTTTGGCCAGGCATGGTGGTGCCTGTTATACCCTGACAAAATTGACTTCAATTTGTTGCTCTTCTAACCTCGCCGTGTTCCTGTTCTGTATGCACCTACACCTCCCAACTCCCTCACCCCTGTGACCCAAGCCTTATCTTGACAGACATCTTCCCTATTTTTGAGGATCTTGGCAAACTCTGTGTACTTGCCACCCCACACCCCACCCAATGCTGAACTAATGACCCTGAAACTTTACAGGAATCAACCTAAACTAATGACCCTGTCACTTTACAGAAATCTCCTCACCCCTCCCCTGCCTTTGCGGTTTTTAGGCTTAAATAGTTACTCATTTCTACACTCAGGGCTCCTCTGTGTCTTTTGGACTCAGAGGGTGCCGCTGGGTACCAGCTAAAATAAAGCGCTTCAAATTTTTGGACTTGTCCCGTTGTCATTTGATTTTTGAGTTACAACAGTGCCTACCATCCAGCACTCAGGAGGCTGAGTCAGGGGAATCCCTATGAATTCAAGGCCAGCCTGCGTTGCATAGTGAGATCCTATCTCAAGAAGAAAACCTGGCAGGGAGGGAGTGTGCTGCAAACACTTTTTTGAGGTTGCTCTCTTTAGTGATGCCACGAGGGAGGCGCAGAGGCCTGGGCGTCAGCGGCCTGTGTGCTAGGCGGGGACACCCTTCGGAACAGCACCCTGCCTCCTCCCTGTTATGGGGTCCCCTGCTACCCTCAGGGAGGGGCTTTGGGAGACTCACAGCTCCCCAGGAGCCCTCAGGGGCACCCCACAGGGTCCCACAGGTTGAGCGCACGATGTCCTCCAGCCCACAGTGGCAGTGACATGGCATCCGTCTGTCTGCCCCATGCCAGCACACCTCTGTAAATCAGGGTCCAGTGTGGCTTCCTGGCTGTGACCCAGCCCAGCCCACCAAGCTCGCCTGCTTCCTGCCATTTTCACTGGCACTCAGCCTCAAGCCACTCCTTTCTTCATGAATTAATAAAACCTGGGTTTGGCCTTGGGTCAAGGCCATTGTTCCAGCTAGCCATCATCACGGCTGGACTTAGGTCCACTCAGATCCCAGTAACAGGCCTCAGTGTCTTTATTCCTGCTGAGGGTTGCCCTGGGTGTGGTGGATGGGAGTCAGCTACTAGACTTCCAATAACCTTTCCATGGGATTATACACACAAGCTTCTTGGCCCAGACGAGGACCAGGCCAGCCTTTAGATGGTGCACATTACGGACCTCAGGCCCTCCCCCCAGGGCACCAGAGCCACAGACTGCCTGGGTCCGCCTGATGCCCACTGGGGCTAGGAGCAGCCCTGGGCAGGTAGATTGGGTACACCCTGGGGACTGCTGACAACGGGGCTCTGGGTTTGCTTGTCCTGGGCAGAGCCCTGGCACCCAGATAGGGAGCAGGAAAGTAAACACTTTTGCCTGCTCTTTCTGTCACCCTGGGCCCTGCCAGCAGGGTCTGTGTCCTCCTTCACCCCACCGTCACAGGTGGTTGCAGGCTCAGTGTTGGTACCGACCCTGCGGCCTGGCAGCTGGAACCCAGCAGTCAGCTGGGCCCAGGAAGTACTTGGTGTCCTCTTCCCCGAGAGCCCAAGGGTAAGGCTGCGGCAGCACACATGGATTCCTTCTCCTCCCCCAGCCTCCCTGGGTGTCTGCAGTGCCAGGCCTCGAGCAGAGGCCGACCCAGAGGGAAGGTGGTGGGCTTTGTGACGAGGCCCTGGCAGAACGCTGTCCTTGCTCAGGCACAGCTGGGTGGCACAGGTCTGAGCTGGGCAGGAGCCAGCCCCCCCTGGGGCCTCCCCCCTGGTGCAGGGCCCTGTCAGGGCTGCAGCCTTGGGGGCACTGTGTGGCCAGTAGGGTTCCCTGTGGCACCAATACGGCTTCTGCTCCTGCCATCATCCAGCACGCTTGTCTGATTTCAGACTCTTGGGGACTCTGCCATCTGCAGCATCACTGGCCCCGTGGCGGTGAGCAGAGGGACCTGTGGTCAGTGGTGGTCGGGCATGATGGGACCACCATCTAGTTTCCTTGGGCCACACAGGTCAGCCAGCTGCACTGAATTTTGGGGCCATGAAGTGTCACGGGACAGGAGTTCTGGACACCGCAGCAAAGGACAAAGGCGTCACTGTCTTTGGGACAGGGGAGCTCTGAGTAGCAGAGCCCCTGGCTACAGAGAACTGAGAGGATGGAGGCTGCGAGAAGCACGGAGATGGGGCGGGTGGGCATTTGGGGTGGGTGCATGCACAGAGAGGTTGAGGTCACAGGAGAGTGGGGGGGAGGCCATCGTGAGCGTCAGAGACCAAGCCCCACATGAGGAAGTAGATTGCCCCACTGAGAGGATGGAGAACAGACATTCCGGGGAGGTGGGCTTGGCTTTAGCCCGCCAGCGGCTTATCAACCTGGCATTAATACTGGCGCATGTGGGGCACTGCACAACATGTACAGCTGTCCATTTCCTGCCATCCTGGTGCAGTCGGAGTGAGGGCCCGAGAGGGATGTTGAGGGCTTCGCTGTGCTCAGGGTGAGTGTGGCAGGCCCGGCATCTCTTGGTTGTCTTGTAGGACGGTGCTGATGTGGGGAAGGTGCTGCTCCCATGTGTGCCCAGGGTGGTGTGGGAGGCAAGACCAAGGACAGGAAGTAGGGGGAAGGCAAGGGGCACCTCGTGTGGTGTGCTGGTGCAGGAAGGGCAGGACCTGACCACAGGTAGGTGGACACCTGGCCTGCACTGTGTCCTGAGCCTAGCCTCGCCACGTGACCCTGCCAAGCCTAGTGCCAAGCCCACACCTGCCACCCCAGCTTTCTGGGAGGCTGAAGCAGGAGGGTCAAAAGTCCCAGGCCTGCTGGGGCAATTTAGCAAGACTGTGTTTCAAAATAAAAAAGGGCTACGACGAGCCTGGTGTGGTGGTGCACACCTGTAATCCCCATCCTAGAGAGGCTGAGGCAGGAGGCTCACTTTGAGTTTGAAGTCAATTTAAGCTACAAAGTGAGTCCAAAGCCAGCCTAAACTACACAGTGAAATCCTATCTCAAAAAGACAAAAAAAAAAAAAAAAAAAAAAAGGAAAGAAAAAAAGAAAGCTAGGATATAGCTCTGAGTGAAGGCCCTGGGCTCAGCCACTTGTACCACAAACAAAAACACAGAAAAAAAAGAACTCAGTGGTGGAGTCAGTGGTCCTGGGTTCAAGTCCTAGCTGGGTTGATTACTAGCAGAGGCTGTTATCCAGACCTTGTGAGGTTAAGATATTTGGCTTCCAGTGCCCCACTTTACTGTTTTTAAGTGGGCAGGACCTGAAGCCCTCAACTTTTACTTCCACAGTGCTTAGGCGTGGCTGTTTTGGGTGTGTTTGCACCTAGGATGCTCTGAACAGGGCAATCCAGGACTGGCACAGGCAGTGATGTCTGCAATGCTCTGGGTCCATCCTGGCTGTGGGGGGATGCTTGCCCCCCGCAGCCTGTTGGCCCACTTTGGTTGCTAGTCTGTCTGGGCCGAGATTGGCAGGCTCCTGGTTCCTGGGAGAGGGGCTGGCCCTTCCCAGATCTGGGCACTGGCCACATGGGCTGGGAGTGTTTGTTTTTTTTAAATACCTCATGGAAGGGCCGGGGAGATGGCTCAGTGGAAGAAGTGCTTCCCTGGCAAGCTCAAGGGCCTGAGTTCAATCCCCGGTTCTGCCAAAAAAATAAAAAAAAATAAAAAATATGGGCTGGGGAGATGGCTCAGTGGGTTAAGTGCTTCCCTGGCAAGCGCAAGGGCCTACGTTCAATTCCCGGTCCCACAAAAAAATAAAAAAACAAAAAAATAAATACCTCATGGTATCTGGCAGTATTTTTAATTGCTTCCAGTGCCACATTGGTCTCTCTCTCTTTTTTTTTTTAAGATTTTAAAAAATATTTATTTGAGCAGGGCGTGGTGGCGCATGCCTGTAATCCCAGCACTTGGGAGGCTGAGGCAGGAGGATTGTTGTGAGTTCGAGACCAGCCTGAATTACAATGTGAGCTTAAGGCCAGCCTGAACTGCATAGTGAGACCCTGTCTCAAAAAGACAAAAATAAATAAATAATAAAAATAAAAGTATTAGCCGGGCGTGGTGGCGCATGCCTATAATCCCAGCACTCGGGAGGCTGAGG
>PVKA01014659.1:0-51864 GCA_004027165.1 Ctenomys sociabilis
AGTTCTGACCAGCTTAATGAATTGAGAAATTGTGTCCAGGACACAGAAAAGGATCAGGTGAATAAGTCACAGTTTATTTTATTTGTTTATTTATTTATTTATTTAGGGTTAACCGGGGATTGAAAAAAGGCTCAGGTGAGATTAAGGCCCATGGCCATGTTGAAGTCAGGGTGGCTCCACAGAGCTAACACGGGCTCAGCTGACTCAAAGTCTGAGGCTGCCAGAGCCACACACATGTATGCACTCTCCCTTATCGCTTTCCACCCACACACGCATGCTCCCAGCATCAGACACGGGCACAGCCGGACTTCACACAGAGGTTCCTGGGTTTGCACACCCACAGTGCGTGCCTGATCGCTGGCCCAAGGCCTGGGAACAGGTCTTCCCTGGGGAGGGCCCCGGCTTCCTGGCAGGGGGCGCCCGAGAGCCACCAGCTACGGCGAAACAGAAGGGGCGGCATGGCCTCCTAGTAACATCCAGGGAATTGAGCTTTCTGTCAGATATTTCTGTCAGATACAAACGATGTACAATGTTTTCTTTCTTTATGCAGTCAACAGGATAGTATAATGCACACTACACAGGACCACCTTTCACCTACATGAGCAACAATCCATCTTAGACTACTGCAGATATCTCTTTCTTTTTAAAATGTTTGGTACTAGAAATTGAACTCAGGACCTTGCACTTGCCAGCCTCCTTCCCTTCTCTTGAGAGGATCTAGTTGTCCTCACAATTTTTGTCTTGGATTCCCTGAAATCCATCTAAGGAACCCTTGCTCACACAAGTGAGAACACTGTCAGTAGAGTAGGGCTGGTCGTGACCATTCATTGTGGTAAATGATGCATAAGATAGAATTGATCTCTTTGAAATGTATAGGTTAGGGATATCAAGTGCATTCATAATGTTGTACAATCATTATTACTAACAATTTCTCAAACTTTTCATCAACTCTAACAGAAACTCTTTTTGGTGTGGTGGTGCATATCTAAAATTCCAGTTCTCTAGGAGGCTAATATAGGAGGATTACAAATTTGAGATTAAAAAAAATACATGGGCAAAACAAAACAAGTTTGAGATTAGCTTTAGTGAGAGCCTTCTCAAATACATTTTTATATATTAAAAAAAAAAAAAAAGAGGGGCCAGGGAGATGGCTCAGTGGAATAAGTGCTTCCCTGGCAAGTGCAAGGCAAGGGCCTGAGTTCAATCCCTGGTTCCACAAAAAAAAAAAAAAAAAAAAAAAAAAAAAAAAAAAAAAAAAAAAAAAAAAAGAACTAGAGATATAGTTCAGTGTAAGGGTCCTGGATCCAACCCCCAGGACACACACACACACACACACACACACACACACAAAATACACAAAACCAGAACCTATATTTAATTTGTGCCTTTGCACTGAGCTACTTCCTTAGCCCTTAATTAAAAAAAAATTTTTTTTTTTTTTTGAGAATTGGGCATGGTAGTACACATCTGTATAGTGAGCTCCTATACTAAATACATTAAAAAAGTAAATAAATGAAAGAAAGAAAGAGGGCCAGGGAGATAGCTCAGCAGCATAAACACCTGCCTGAGAAGCATAATGTCCAGAGTTCAATCTTTGGTACTGAAGAAAACAAAAACAAAAAAACCAGAAAGTGGTAGAGTGCTTGCCTAGCTTAGGTGAGGCCTTGGGTTCAATTTCCAGGAACATCTCTCCTTCCACATAGAATATCCTGAGAGAGGGGTGTAGGGAGAGCAGGCAGCAGCCGCAGACACCGAAGACACACAGATGTTCAATAACTGTGGCTGCCTTCACAGAGTGAAAGGCTAAATCTCCACAGTGGCCCAGGGGATCTTTCCTATTTCTCAGTGTTTCTTCTACTATCTTCCCTTCAATTTAGTCACACTGGTCTCCTGGATGTTTTCCAAACAAGAAACCTAATTCTGACTTAGTAGAGGGTCCTGTGTCTTGCTTATAGTACTGATTTGTTCAGATATAATTTTGTCATTGAAGCATTCTCAGATGTTTTTTTTTGTTGTTGTTTTTGAGACAGGGTCTTACTATGTACTTCGGGCTGGCCTTGAACTCACTATGTAGCCTATGCTGGTCAGCACGACACCAGGATCTCTCTCTCCCTCTCTTTTTCTTTCTTCCCTCTTTGACTGGGTTTTACTATGTAGCGTAGGCTGACTTTGAGCTCGCTTATGTAGCCTACATTGACCCAGAGTGACCCATAATTCATAGCGATCCTTTGCCCCAGCGCCCCTCTCCCATGTGCCACCACCACCAGTATCACCCTATTTAATACTGGGATCCTCCCTTGTGTTGTCCTCCTTTCCTGCTCTATTCTTACAACATCTCCACTTGTTAAAACATGTTCACCTCCAATGCAGGATGTTAGATCGCCAGAGGCCGTAGAACACATCATCACACAATTTTGCTTTTGTGCGATGCTACGTTGAGTGCTATGGTGGGTCTCACTCTGTAGCCCAGGCTACAAAGGATTTGGGGCAATCCTTCTGCTTCAGCTTTTCGAGTGCAGGGATTACAAGCTTCGGCACCCTCGCCTGGTAAATTTTCTTGGTGAATGAATGGTGAGGAAGCCCAGCACTAGATATGTCACGTTTCTATTCTTATGCAAAAGATGAGGAAAACTAGTTTTAGAAGAGACAGCTGAGGATTCCGAGTTTTAAACGATTTCTCCAAGTTAGAATAAGTGGTTTGTTCTGCAGGAGTTCTAACATGCTAATCAGCTGTATGCGAAGAGAATGAAAACTAAAAGAGCCAAGGTAACAGCCAGACTGAGAGTTCCCAGCCTCGCACCCTTCCGATACTTCGGCCAAGTCTTGTTGCCCCACACCACCTACAACCCAGCATGTATCTCTATGCCGGTCGCCAGGCGAGTAGCCCTCCCATTGGTCGTCCGTCACAGGGCCCCATACTCACGCGAGGGTAAATAGCCAATCAGCGCTGCCATTCTCCGCCGCATCTGCCGCGCTAGCTCTCATTGTCCCGCCCCCTTTCGAGGAATGCCGGGAGTTATAGTCTAGTGGTTTATGTCTATGCAGCCAGCTAGGGGGAATGGAGAACTACCCGACCCAGAAGGCCCAGCGTCGAGCGCGTTCCCTTTTTAGGTTTACCCCGCCAACAATCTAGACCAAAGAGGAACAGCATCCAGAACAGGTGAGAGTGGTCGTGCGCTGGGGCTGGAGGCAGAGGTCCCAGACCGAGCCTTACTTCCGGCGGTAATGTGCCGAATGGAGAGCCTAGCCTGTTGTGTCGGGCCTGTCCTTTTGGGAGCCCGTGGGTCGGTCTGCCTGGCCCCTTGTGCTTGAGGAAACTTCGCATCTCTGCCTGTACTTTCCTGAATCTCCAAAGATGCCTGGACCCCCGATTAACTCTTGCTGCCAGCCCTATCTACCTGCCCGGAGCGGTTAAGAAATCATCTGCGCAGTCCCAGCTCTCCTGTGAGGCCCGGGACGCCCATTCCGGTGCTGCAGACCCTATGTCCACAGCACCTACCGGTTCCAGTCCATTATTGTCCACTCCCCGTCATGTAACTCAGAGCCTGTGTTCCCGCTCTTCACTGCCTACTAGGGTAGACCTTGGTTCTAGTTTTGTGTCTGCCTCTACTTGGCTGTTTACCTCCCGGAGCCTCAGTTTGGCTTCTGTACAATGGATGATTTGAGGTCCTCCCCTACCCCTTAGCCCTGGTGTCTTCTGCTTTGTGCTACCTCTGCCACCTAGTGCACAGAAGCCTTGAAGGAATTCAGTTTTAGTTATTTCATTTTAAATGAAGATCTATTGGATCTCAGTCACCCAGACATATAGTTTGTCTTGTACATATATATTCTTCTGCTGTGATTGTATCCAAATATTGATTATCACAGGGCTGAAGGCCAGGAGGTAAAAGTTTGGTTAGGGGGTGATAAAGGTGTTATCCCCTTGCATCTGCCTTTGGTGCTTCGGTGCTTGCCCTTGCAGGGAGTGCTCCTGCCCCTCCCTATGCCACCCACATGATGCCTCTGTCCCGCTTTCTGAGAACTGTGGGGGTCTTCCTGCTGCCAGTACCCTGCTGGGCACCCAGGGAGAGGTGGCTGGGTTCCCTACGGAGGCCCTCCCTCGTGCATGGGTGCCCAGTTCTAAGGGCCTGGCATGGTGCCCGCTGCTGGTGCCAAGTGTGGACAGAGGAGCCTCGGTGAGTGTGGTTAGGAGGGACCTTGGGGAGGGGAGTGCCTGATCAAATTTCTCACTTGTGCTTTCTTTTCTTAGAGCACTTTGCTCCTCTCTCAGGATGAATGGAGATCAGAAATGCGATATTTATGCTCAAGAAATGCAGAATTTCATCCAGCACTTCCCTCAGATTGTCAGGGTGCTGACTGAAGATGACACAGGGCACCCAGAAATAGGAGATGTCATTGCCCGGCTTAAGGAGGTGAGGGATTCATGACGAGGAAGTGAGCCTTTGTCACTGCATGTGGGTGAGATTCAGTGAGAGCTTGGGGGAGGGCTTGTGATAGATGCAGGATGAGCCCTTCACCTGAGTGACTGGCTTGTCCCTGGCTAGGGGCTGGGCAGGTATACTTATGCAGGCCATCACACTGACTTTTGACAGTGTATAAAGTGGGCCATCCAAACTGCTTTCCTGGGAGGAGACTTCTTGAACCTGATAAATCTTTGGCTCTATGTATCTGGAAATGTTAAGATGCTCCTGTGGTAGAGGCCTGGGGGAAGCCCATCTGACAGCTGAGATTGTATGTTTCCCAGAGAGCTGAGGGAAAGGAGTTACTGTATTGTCAGAAACCCCCGCTACTCCAGGACAGGAAAGATTGCTTTAACACACATTTATTTTTTTCCCTTTATTTTTATGCAATATCCAGTAAAATTCATTTTATGACTGTGATCTATTTTCCCTGTCTGAGGGCAACCAAAGCAAGGGGAGGAGGGACCTTTTTTATGTTGGGGAGCCGGGCCTGGTGGCACAGGCCTGTAATCCCAGCACTTAGGAGGCTGAGGCAGGAGGATTGTTGTGAGTTCGAGACCAGCCTGAGCTAGAAAGTGAGCTTAAGGCCAGTCTGAACTGCATAGTGAGACCCTGTCTCAAGAAAACCCAAAAATAAATAAATAAATAAAATATGTTGGGGTAAGGGCTGAAACAGGCGTTTTCCCTCTGGGTTAGCACTGGATTACAGCAGGGCAGCAGAGGGCACAGTGAGAGGCCCTAGCAGGAGGAGGTGCAGTTGGAGGACAGCGAGGTGGCTCACAATCTAGGTCTCTGAGCTTTCCTCTGGCCCAACCATCGGGGAGCCTTTTTTGTTTTTAAGTCAGGAATCAAATTCAGGACCTCATACTTGCCAGGCAGGTGCTGTGCCACTGAGCTAAATCCCTGGAGAGGAGCCTTGTCTGTAATACAGGCATTTCATGGGCAGATGGCTTGAACTGAAGGAAGAAGCAGTGGGGAAAGTAGGGATACATTGTGAAGAGGAAGTACTTGGGGGTTGTGATCAGGTGTGGCAAGTCATCTGCTTCTGTAACTTTTCTCTGAGTTCTGGGTTTGGAGCAGAATTTAGTCATTTTAGGTGAAGAAGAATTGAGTCTGCAGAAGCCTTTAAGTTTACTGGGGAAGAGAACATAGAGTGCATGAGTAGGTACTGAGTCCTTGGCAACTCTCAGCTGTGCTGCAGGACTTGGGAGACAGAATCAAGAAGCAATCCAAGGGCTCTCTGGGGAGGAGTTTGAATTTAGGTGGTTGCTGGGAAGGAGAAATCCTTTTCTGCTCCATGTACCTGGTACTCTGTCCCTCTTCCCTGGCTGCAGGTCCTAGAGTACAATGCCATTGGAGGCAAATACAACCGGGGTTTGACAGTGCTGGTAGCATTCCGGGAGCTGGTGGAGCCAAGGAAACAGGACGCAGACAGTCTGCAGCGGGCACTGACTGTGGGCTGGTGTGTGGAACTGGTGAGAAGCCGCTTTACAAGGGGATGCCATGGGAAGGAGGAGCAGCATGTTCCGGGTCCAGGGCTATAGCTAGATTTAGACACAGTGAATTCCTTAAGGGTTAATTAGTGAGCAGAACCTCTTTTGCTAAAAGTATATAGAATTTGGCAGCAAAGCGTCATTTTTTTCCTCTGAGTAGCGGTCAAACCTGAATTGTCGTGTTACTTCCAAAAGATTATTCTATGAGTTCAATCCCTGGTTCTGCAAAAAAAAAAAAAAACAAAAAAAACAAAAAACCAAAAAAAAAAAAAATTATTCTAAAGCAGAAACTGAACACTTGACAGCCCACTGAAAGTTTTTGAAAATGTTTTAAGCCTAAATCTTCTAAATTTCATACCTCAGGTGAGGTGGTGTACTCCTATCCCAATTGCTCATGAAGCTGAGGCAGGAGGATTGCCAGTTTGAGGCCAGCCTGAGATTTGTAGTGCGTTCAAGGCCATCTTGAACTATATAGGGATACTCTGTCTCAGAAAAGAAAAACAAAAACAAAAAAAAGATGTTTGAGGACGGGGGATATGGCTCAGAGGTAGTGACAACCTGACATGGCGAAGAGGTGAATATGGACCTTTTTTTAAAATTTTATGTATTTGGTACAGGATTTCACTACACAGCTTGGACTCAGCTCAGACTAGTAGTGATCATCTTTTTTTTTTTTTGCCTTTTTGAGACAGGGTCTCACTATGCAGTTCAGGCTGGTCTTAAGCTCACTTTGTAGCTCAGGCTGGTCTCCAACTCACAATTCTCCTTTCTCAGCCTCCCGAGTGCTGGGATTACAGGCATGCGCCATCACGCCCGGCTGTGATCTTACTTCAGCCTCTCCAGTGCTGGGATTACAGGCATGCGCCATCACGCCCGGCTGTGATCTTACTTCAGCCTCTCCAGTGCTGGGATTACAGGCATGCGCCATCACGCCCGGCTGTGATCTTACTTCAGCCTCTCCAGTGCTGGGTTACAGGCATAGGCCACCACGCCCAATCTTGGTGGCTGGCTTGGCAAACCCCGTGTGGGGCTGGTGCTGCCGCATGTGGTATGGGGATGGAACCCAGTCCTTGTGCTTGCCTGGGCAGGTGCTTGGACCACTGAGCTATCTCTGTGGTCCAAATGTGGA
Source organism: Ctenomys sociabilis (assembly GCA_004027165.1). NCBI lineage: Eukaryota > Metazoa > Chordata > Mammalia > Rodentia > Ctenomyidae > Ctenomys > Ctenomys sociabilis. Next base: position 7,083 of record PVKA01014659.1, read on the forward strand.
GATTTGCAGAGCACTTGCCTAGTATGTGAGGCCCTAGGCTCAATCCTTAGTACTGACACCCCCACCAAAAAAAAAAGTCAAGTTGAATAAAGAAATATTTGAAAAACTTAACTTTATTTATTTTTGATATTTTGACAGTCTCACTCTGTAGCTCAGGCTGGCCTTCAGTTTACTTTGCAGCCCAGGCAGGCCTCACTGTTGTAGCAGTCTTCTTGCTTTAGCCTCCTGAATGTTGGTGTGCTGCTGTGCCCAGCCCAAGAAATGATTTTTAAAAGTTTGTAAACATTTTTTTGTGTGTATATATGTTTCTTCTTTTTTCTTTGCGGAACCAGGGATTGAACTCAGGCCCTTACGCTTGCCAGGGAAGCACTTATTCTACTGAGCCATCTCCCTGGCTTCTGTATATATGTTTTTATTTGCAGAGTTGGTGTTGGAGCCCAGGCACTTTTCACTGAACTACATCCCCAGGATCTTGCTACATTGCCTAGATGGGGCTCAAATTAAGAATCCCTGTGCCTCAGTGTCTCAGAGTGCTGGGATCACCAACTTGTGGCACTGTGTCAGGCTCAGTGTTCTCAGTTGATGGTGAAATAGCCTTTAAGTATTCATCGTGGGTTTTGGCAAGAGTACTTTATGTGAAGGTGTTTTATAATCTGGCTAATGCCAGTGACGATCCAAGGCTGATTAGAGATTTCAGAGCTCCACATGATTGTACTTGTAGAACTTGGAAGCTGAGGCAGGAAGACCTCAAGTTTAAGGCCAGCCCAGATGTGATAAGAGACCTGTGTGAATGTGGCGCTGGAGTTTCCATGCCTCCTGCTTGATTTCCCTCCTTAATATATCAGAGATCAGTTTCTGTTACCCTGAAAATAGGGATTGTGGCCCCCATCATATAGATGGGGATCTGGGCCAAAGAGGTCTTGTCACTTTTCAAGGTCCCTGTAACCCAAGCCCTTGGCTTCCCCACCCTGGTGGTCTTCCCCAGCTCACAGTCAGCACCAGGGCAGCAGCGCTGCTGCCCACAGAAGGCTCAGAAGTGGGCCCTGGGGTCTCTTGCTCTTTCTAGCTGCAAGCTTTCTTCCTGGTGACAGATGATATAATGGACTCATCCCTTACACGGAGGGGACAGGTCTGCTGGTATCGGAAGGTAATGTGGCCAAGGACAGGCCCTCCCTGGGGAGGTGACTACATGCAGGGTGGTGGTAGTATCTGAGGGTGATAATTCTAGGTAGAAATAAAGGGCAGAGATGAATGATTTGTTTTCTGGCGCCCTAAAAGCCGGGAATAGGTTTGGATGCTGTCAATGATGCTCTCCTTCTGGAAGCCTGCATCTACCGCCTGCTGAAGTTCCACTGTCGGGAGCAGCCCTACTACTTGAACCTGCTTGAGCTCTTCCTGCAGGTGCGCCCCTGGCGAGCATCTGTGCCCAGAGGCTACCACAATGGCCTTGGCCTCTAGCATGTGCTCATCCAGACTGCCCAGAAGAGGAGGACGGGGGAGGGCTGGGAGCCTGGTGGTAGGAAGGGCTGTGCCCCTACCACCAGGAAGATGGGAAGATGTGATAAGGGACCTGCCTGAACATGGGGCTGGAGTTTCCATGCCTCCTGCTTGATTTTTGACACTGCCTAGTTATCACTTAGAATTTGGGGCATGTGATGCAAAGCCCCTGATGTCAGTGTTCTTGTATCTGGATAAACCCTGGCTATGTTTCTTTCCCTTAGACTGCCTATCAGACAGAGGTTGGACAGACTCTGGATGTCATCACAGCCCCCCAGGACCGTGTGGATCTCAGCAAATACACTGAACAGAGGTGAGCCTCATGGGAATCATGTCTGACCAGTAAGGAGGGTGCAGAGGGGGCATTACCTTCTGAGGGGTTTATCTTCCCCCAATACTTAGGTACAAATCTATTGTCAAGTACAAGACAGCTTTCTACTCCTTCTACCTGCCTGTTGCTGCTGCCATGTACATGGTGAGTCTCCTCAGCTTCACTGCCTGATGTGGGCTTTGGGACAAGAAGGCACAGAGTAAATAGCTGGGACAGCCAAGTACCCCACTGAATGGTTGTCTCACCTTGAGCAAGTCACTTAGTCCTGCCCTTGAACTTACTATGGGGCTGGTAAGATAGCTCAGTGGCATAAGTGCCTGCCTGGCAAGCACAGGATCTGAGTTTAATCCCTAGAACCACAAAACAAAAACAACTAAAAAACCTCACAGGGCCGGGAAGATGACTCAGTGGAATAAACACTTCCCTGGTAAGCACAAGGGCCTGAGTTCAATCCCTGGTTCTGCCAAAAAATAAAAACAAACCTGACTATGTAGCACAGGCACTGCGATCCTCCTGCCTCAGCCTTCTGGGTGCCAGGAATTACAGGTGTGCACTGCCATGGCCAGCTTTGAGTGTTTCCTCAGCTTTAAGATCAGGATCAGATTCCTGCCTACAGGATTGTAAAGATTAACCTGGAACATGAAAACCCTTAGCCCCTCGTAGGAGCACAGGACCTCCTGCATCTGAGTGTGGACAGGAGCGAGGAGCAGATCATTCAGGCTGAGAGGGAGGAGACTGGATTCAGAGGCTGTCAGAGGCATCAACTGCCTATCCTAAACTTTGCTTCCTGAAAGATGCTAGAGGTGGCAAAAAGATTAGGAAGAAGGAACTGTGACAGGCTCACATGGCTTTCAGAACGGTTTCATATGGAATGCTACACCCAGTGGAGGAGTTCCAGCCCAGATAATAAGTGGTAGAGAGGCGGTGTGTTGGTCAGGACTTCTGGATCATGGAGGGCAAAGATGTTTGGAAGGAAAGACCCTTGAGGGCTGTCGTAGGGCAGGATCCCATGGGAGGCAGCAGGGAGGTAAGGCAGTGTGGCACCTGCTCCCCCTTCCTCACAGGCCGGTATTGATGGGGAGAAGGAACACAGCAATGCCAGGAAGATCCTGATGGAGATGGGCGAGTTCTTCCAGATACAGGTAGGAAGGCCGGACGGAGGCTGTGGCAGGGAGTGCCCCTTGGTTGTCTTCCTGCCTTGCTTGGGAACCCCTCACCCCTTCTTCGCTGCCCCTGTCCAGGATGATTTCCTTGACCTCTTTGGGGACCCCAGTGTGACGGGAAAGATTGGCACCGACATCCAGGATAATAAATGCAGCTGGCTGGTGGTTCAGTGTCTGCAGCGAGCCACTCAGGAGCAGCGCCAGATCTTGCAGGTGCCCAGGAGCAGGCCTGGGATCTTTGGATGATAAGAAAGGGGGTGGGGGTAGATACTGGGAGTGGTAGTGCACACCTTATTCCACTACTTGAGAGGCTGAGGCAGGTTTTTTTTTTTTTTTTTCAATACCCAGGATTGAACTCATAATGATCTTGAGCATGCCAGGCAGGCCTTAACTGCTGAGTTATCTTCCTGGCCTCCCAGGAGGATCATTTTGAGGTCAGCCTGAGCTCCATAGTGAGTTCAAGAGCAGCCTGGACTGCACAGTGAGCTTCTTTCAGAAAACAAAACAAAGGGTGGAGCAGTGGTGCTTCTCAGTTGGGTCTGGATCATCTGGCCATGATGACAGACAATTTTTGCCATAACTTGAATACATGTGCTAGAGGTGAGGGATGCTGCCACACAGAATAGCTCACCCAAACCATGGTCTCATTTCAAATTTTATCACTGTCAAGGCTGAGGAACCCTGGAGTGGAGGCCTGAGTCAGTGTCTGAACCTTTGGGCTGGGGGAGAAGTGGGTGAGTTGAGGCTGCAGACTCGAAAACCAGGCATTCTAGAAATTATGGATGAGGGAGTATAGAGGTCTTGAAGGCTCTGGAGAAGTCTGAGTCCATTGTCTTTCCTCTGATGCTTCCCAGGAGAATTATGGGCAGAAGGACGCAGAGAAAGTAGCCAGGGTGAAGGCGCTGTATGAGCAGATGGATCTGCCGGCTGTGTATTCGCAGTATGAGGAAGACAGCTACGATCACATCATGAACCTCATCCAGCAGCACGCTGCACCACTCCCCCCAGCCATCTTCTTGGCTCTGGCAAACAAGCTCTACAAGCGGAAAAAGTGACCTGGAGACTACAAGGGTGGGGCGGGGCTTAATAAATTATCGTGTAACTCTATTGTGCTCTGTTTCTGCTCCAGCACAGACTGTCCCAAATCCGGCAGTTAGGTGGGGTAGGTGGCTGTGCAGCAGCCAAGTCTAGGGCCGGGGGCGTTGTACTCTAGCCCCTTGGGAGGGTGAAGCCTCTGCTGGGTCTGAGTAGTTGACAGGCATGACGTCAAGTGCGGGGGGGCGGGCCTGGGCTCTGCCACGCCCTTGCGTGGAGGCATGCGGCTGCGCATCTGAGTGGGTTGCCCTAGCGCCCCTCCCCTTCGTCCTGTACCCCGCCGGGCGGGGACCGCGGGAGCCACCAGCCCAAGGCCGGAGCGCTTCCGAGAGGACTCCCGGTGAGAACAGCTGGCTCGGCCAGCCGCTGTGAATAGGTGGGGCAGGGGAAAGAAGCCTTAAAATGAACAGCGAAGGGGTGGGGCAGTGGCTGGATAGTGGAGACCGACTGAGAATAGACAAGATTCCCTGTTGAGCAGCGAGGGGTGAGGGCGGCCAAGGATGCGGATTGCAGACCACAAAGGTGCAGATCCCGTAGCCAGGCTGAAGGTTTCCCCTCTCCTTTTCCCCACGCCAGCCCCCTTTTTTTTTTGGACCATTCACCTGGTCCAATTCATTTAAAAGCACTGGGGTGGGGTCTTCCTGGGATTCCCCTGGGAACTAGGGAGTGGAAGGACCCTGCCGGAAGGCAGGGTCAGATGGCTGCAGAAGGGATGGGTTGCTGTGGGGCCTCCTCTGACAAGCTCCGTACCGCCAAGGAGAGCTAGAGCGCAGCCGCATTCTCTGACCCGCCCATCTCTGCTCCCCGGGGTTTACATTCAACTCCACCTGCAAACACTGCAGTGAAAAGTAATGGCCAGTCAAGGGCGATTTGCATCTCTTTTAAAATATTCCAAAGCAGCCAGCGCCTTTCCAGGCCCGCGCCCGCTGTCGGTCACCTCGGTGTCCTTCTTGCGGCCCTCGCTGGCTGGCTTCATTCCTCCTGTCTTTCAGGACTGCATCTACGTTGCCCAGGTAGGTGGATGCGAGAGGCCCGGTCCTATTGGTTCTCCGGAGGCCATCCAGTCGGTGCAGGCACCATGCTGTCTCCTCAGAGGGCTTTACTCTGCAACCTCAACCACATCCACCTCCAGCACGTCTCTCTGGGCTTGCACTTGTCCCGCCGGCCCGAGCTGCGGGAGGGGCCTTTGAGCACTTCCCCTCCCCCAGGCGACACCGGAGGCAAGGAGAGCAGCGGCCCCTGCAGCGGGACCCTGGTAGACGCCAACTCCAACAGCCCAGCTGTGCCCTGCCGATGCTGCCGGGAGCACGGGCCGAGCCTAGAGAATCGGTCTGACCCGTCACAGGAGGAGGAGGGTGCGGCCTCTCCCTCTGACCCCGGCTGCTCATCTTCGCTCAGCTCCTGCTCCGACCTCAGTCCAGATGAGACACCCGTTTCCGTCTACTCTCGGCACCTGCCTAAAGAGGAGGATGCTCAGCCCCAGCCCAGCATCGTCCCCTTGGACCAGGGCTCCCCACTGGCTTTGGAGGGCCCGAGCACCTGCTCCCCAGATAGCTTCTGCTGCTCTCCCGATTCTTGTTCCGGAGCGTCCTCCTCGCCTGGGCCGGTCCTCGACTCGAACTGCAACGCCCTGACCATCTGCCAGGACCTCCCTTCCCCGGGCCTGGAGGAAGAGGACGACGGCGGAGAGCAAGATCTCCCCACCTCCGAGCTGTCCGAGGTGGAGGATGGGAAAATCGAGGCCGAGAAAACAGAGCCCAGTTGGAAAATTAACCCCATTTGGAAAATTGATACCGATAAAACTGAAGCTGCATGGAAAGTCACTGAGAACAATAACTCTGATTGGAAAATCAACGGAAATACTAACTCTGGCTGGAAAACGGAACTTGGAAAATTCGATGGTTGGAGCAACAACACAGGAATAACCGATTCTGGCTCGAAAACAAATGCTGGGAAAACTGACGCGGGATGGAGGAGTGACGTCAGCGAGGAGCCGGCACCCCACCGGACCATCACATCCTTCCACGAGCTGGCCCAGAAGCGCAAGCGGGGCCCGGGGCTGCCCCTCGTGCCGCAGGCCAAGAAGGACCGCAGCGACTGGCTCATCGTATTTTCGCCTGACTCCGAGTTGCCCCCCAGCGGGTCACTGAGCGGCTCCTCCGCAACTCCCCGCGAGGTCACTACCTTCAAGGAACTCAGGTCCCGCAGCCGCGCCCCGCCCCCGCCGGTGCCGCCTCGGGATCCTCCGGCAGGCTGGGCCCTGGTCCCGCCCCGCCCTCCGCCCCCACCTGTCCCTCCGCGAAGAAAGAAGAACCGGCCCGGGCTGCAGCCTATTGCAGAGGGGCAGCCCGAGGAGGGAAGGGCGGCGAGCCCCGCGGCGGGCGAGGAGGTCCCGGCCGCGCGGGAGGTAGAGCAGCCTGGCGCGAGAGCGGACTCGGAGGGTAAGGGGGCCAGAGGCGGAGGAGGGCGGGCCTCCCTCGGCCTCGCCCACGCCTCCAAGCTTCCCACCCCGCCCCATCTCCTGGTCACTCCCTGCCCCTTCTGTCTGGGAGCACTCGGGGAAGGAAATTGGGTGGGGCCTCTGGCTGGGGACTAACTCTCTGCTCCCTCTTTCTCCCGCTCCTCCTTGCCTGGCTGCGCGTCCCGCTGTCCTTCCCCTCTGTACCTGGCCCTGCCTTTCCCGCCTGCAGCCGGTCCCCTCCTGCTCTCGGGGCCCCAAGTTTTCCGGTTCTCGGCCGACGGGCGCCCCCTGTTGGAGGGTGGGGGCACGGGCGCAGCTGGGTCCTTGCTCCTGGCACCTCTGGCCCGGTGGTCCGGCGCCCGGCTGCGGCTGCTGGGGGGACAGAGCTCCCCCGAGGAACAGCTGCTTCCGGCCCGCCTGTCCCCAGTGGGAGCGTATTCACCCCCTACTCGGGGTGCCCTGCCCTGCCTGGCCAGCCCCGAGCTGGCGCTGCTGCTCTCCCCGCTCTTCCCCAGAAGTAGCACCTTCCCCGCCGCGTCCCCCCCGCCCCGCCAGGTGTCCGCTCCCCCGCCACTTCGGCCACCGCGTCCTCAGAAGGCCACGCGCTGGACCCGGAGCCCGCCACCTGCGCCCAGGCTACGTAAGACGGACCCAGCTCGCCGGCCGCCTCGCCAGGCGCTCCTCCCGCCCACGGCGAGGCCCTGCCCACCCTCGCCCAGCTTTCCCTTGTAGCTTTTTCCAGGGTACACGGCTGGGTCCCACCTTTCTAGTCAGCAAGTGCCAAACAAGCCATTCGTTCCCGGGGAGTCTGGGTGGGGTTACTTTGCTCCTCCCTGAGTGCACGTCACTCTCCAGGTCCACTCCGGACACAGACTCGCCTCGGCACAGCCCTAGTGAAGGCTGCAGCCCCAGCTCCTTTGGGCCCTGGAGGTTCCGGTCCCACCCCACCAGGTTTCCTCTTTCCGGCTCCTCGCAGCCCGCGGACCTGGGCTCAGCTCTCTTGCCCTCCGCCCTGGCCCCTCTGTCTGTCCATTGGCCCCAGCTCCCCACGTGCTTCCCTTCGTTTGCGGCCAGTCTCCTTTTGCCTCGGAGCCTCAGCCCTTAGGGCTGGGACTTCGCGGGCTCCCGGGAGGCCCAGGTGGGGAGGTGGGGCCTTCGCCCTGGGGAGGCGCCTGGAAGCTGAGATGGGGGCTGCGGAGACTGTGCGGGGTTTCACGCCAGCTGGGCGGAGGTTTTCGTGTTCCTCGAGGCCCTGTCCCCCGCTTCTCAGGAGTCCTTGCGACAGGTCCCTGTGTGGGCGCTAGCGACCTTCGGCACACTTGGTAAGGTCGCTGTGTCCTTCTTCCCTCACCCAGTGCGTAGTTCCTGGTCATTCGCCGGTGTCCCCGGGGCCCAGCGCCTGTGGATGGCAGAAGCCCAGAGTGGAACTGGGCAACTGCAGGAGCAGAAGAAAGGTCGGTTGAGCCGACTTCTGGCCTCCCAGGCGGGCATCCTTTGGACTTTAAGGGTCTAATGGCACAAACTGAGCTCTTTGGTGCATCTGACTAGTGGTTTTGAGGTCTTCTCTTCCTGGGCCTCTCTAGGTCTCCTGATAGCTGTCAGCGCCTCAGTGGACAAAATCATCTCGCATTTTGGGGCTGCCCGGAACTTGGTTCAGAAGGTAAATCTGGCACGAGGAAGGGTCCAGGGATGTGAAGATTTGTGTAGTTGGTGGGGTGCAGTAGGAGCATTAGTGGGTGCTGGTTGGACAGTCGCAGGACCCACTTGTGTCACGCCGCCTCCAGGCCCAATTGGGAGATAGCCGGCTGAGTCCGGATGTGGGGCACCTGGTGCTGACTACCCTTTGCCCGGCCCTTCACGCCCTGGTGGCTGATGGGCTGAAGCCTTTCCGGAAGGACCTCATCACTGGGCAGCGCAGGAGTAGCCCCTGGAGCGTGGTAGAGGCGTCTGTGAAGCCAGGTGAGTGGAGAGGGCCTGAGTCTCATGTGAGCAGGGCCGGGCCCTTGCTGACTGTGTCTCCTGTCTGCAGGGTCCAGCACACCGTCCCTGGGATCCCTATATAGCCAGGTCAGCCGACTGGCCCCCCTGAGTAGTAGCCGCAGCCGCTTCCATGCCTTCATCCTGGGCCTTCTCAAGTGAGTGGCCAGTGCGGCATCCTGGGGGACACAGTAGTGGTGGCCTATGTACCTAGAGAAATCCTCATGATCACCCTTCATTCCATAACCCTAGAAGGCTGCAGTCCTTCACCTCCTCAAACTTGCCTTCTTTCCTTTCTCTCTCAGCACCAAGCAGTTGGAGCTGTGGTTTTCCAGTCTCCAGGAAGATACAGGTCAGAAGCTCTGATGGGGGAGGATAGTAGCTGAGTGGGGAGGAGGGAGAGGGAAAGGGATCATGACTGGCTCCCACTGGTCGTAGAATATGAATCCAGATCTCTGGTTTTGTTACACTTTCTTCTTAGAACTTTCAGGGGAAGAAAGACTCAAAGCCTTGTCTGGCCCTTGCCTTTTTCCCCTGCCTGAGGTGCAGGGCTTTTTTATCAAAAATTTTCCTGTCTGGTCCTCTGTGGCCCAGGGCTGTACTTGATGGTTGCCCTTTTACATTGAGTAGCCTGCCTGTTCACTGGCTTTCATCCATCCTGTGGGCCTTCTTGAGTGAGGCTCCTGAGGCTTCCTGCCCCTTTTCTACTGTCCTATTATTCCTGTTACCACCACTTGCTCTGGAAGCCATGGACCACTTGAGCAGGGATGTGTCAGTCCTTGGCTCTCCATATTCCCAGCTCAGAGTGAAGCCTAGGGAGATGTTTGTTCATTGTGGCACTGAAGTTGGGGGACTTCCTCTGGACCTGGGCTCAGGGTGGGAGGTGATGTGAGCCTCTCTTTCCCAGGCCTGCTATCCCTTCTGTATCTGCCCACGGGATTCTTCTCTCTGGCTCAGGGTGGCTGCCCATCCCTGTCCACAGAGCTGCTGCTCCTGCTGCAGCCATTGTCGGTGCTCACCTTCCACCTGGACCTGCTCTTCGAGCACCATCACCACCTGTCCCTGGGTCCACCACAGGCTTCTGCCCCTCCAGTCCCACCTCCGACGTTGCAGCAGACTGTACAGGCCATGCTGCAATGGGGGGGTCGGCTCGCTCAGAGTCTCCGGGGGGCTTCTGGGGAGGCTGCTGCTCCCGATCCTTCTGCCCCTTCTAGTCCTCCTACATCAGGAAGCTGGTGGGAGCAGCTGACTCAGGCCTCCCGAGTCTATGCCTCTGGGGGCACAGAGGGTTTCCCTCTTCCCCGGTGGGGACCCAGGCGTCATGGAACTACAACTGAGAATGCACAGGAAAGACCCCTACCCACAGAGGAAGCAGCACCAGGCAGAGGCATATGGCTTGGGAGACTGTTTGGCGTGCCTGGGGGCCCCATGGAAAATGAGAGTGGAGCCCAGAAGTCCAGGTATTGGAGAGCTGTGTCTGCTCCATAACCCTCTGGCCCCATCTGATCCCCACTCCCCACTGCCCTGTCCCACATACTTATGGCTTTGTTTGAAACTAGTGACTCATCATGGCTTTAGATAAGAGATCAGTCCAAGATGATTTTTAACAGCTATGAGCAACAACAACAATAAAAAATTTGCTGATGCCTGCTCTAGGACTTGACCACTGAGGGACCTTTAATAGTTTTAGGTATTCTTTTACAACTTTTTGGATCTTTCTGGGCCTGTACAGACCCTGCTGGTCCTGTAAGTCCCTTATGATTTTCCACATTTTAAGACATTTGTCCTTATCTCCCTAATCACCATAAAGGTACTTAATGATCCACAGCACAGCTACCGCTCTGCCCTAAGCAGTGCCAACTCTTGACCTATTAGAGCTAGTCAGAACCCTTAGCCTCTTTTCCTGCAAACCCTGGGCTTTGGAGTGACTTCTGTGATCCTGTTTCCCTCCAGAAGACCATCCAGCTGGCTTCCCCCAGCAGTGAGTGTGTTGGCCCTGGTGAAGCGGGGGCCACCTCCTGAGACTCCTCCTGAGGAGCTTGTACCTTCAGCATCCAGTTTGGTGCAGGCCCACAGGTGAGGGCTAGGGAGGTATCCGCGTGTGGTTCTGTTTCTATTGTCAGGGTGGGCAGTGTATCTGGCTTTAAAATCAGAGTAGTTTGTGTTACTATTTTCTTTTTGTATTTATTACTGGTGTGGCACTCATTTGAGCCTTGTCTTTGTTTTTTTTTGTGGAACCAGGGATTGAACTCAGGCCCTTGTACTTGACAGACAAGCACTTACTCTACTGAGCTATCTCCCTGGCCCTTGAGACTTGTTTCTGTAATTTATCATACTTTTGTTATGGTTGTTCTGAAGATAAAATACAATTTTAGAAAATTATTTGGCACCAAGTAGGGTATGTGTACATTAGGGAATTGTCTCTTTAGTGGGATTTTATTTTGCTTTTATTTATATATTTGTTTTTTTATTTTTTATTTTTTTGGTAGAAACAAGGATTGAACTCAGGCCCTTGCGCTTGCCAGGGAAGCGCTTATTTCACTAAGCCATTTCCCCGATCCCTCATTTATATATTTGGTACAAGGTCTCACTATGCAGCTTGGACTTGCAGTGATTCTCCCATTTTCAGCCTCCCCAGTGCTGGTATTACAGGTGTGCACTACCATGTCTAGTCTCAGTTGCAGGCTCAGTATACTACAGGGCTGAGGCCAGCACAGCATGTGGGACTGGGGATCAAACCCTGGTCCCTGTGCTTGCCAAAGCAGATGCTTAGTTCGCTGATTTATTTAGTGGGATTTTAATATTTGTGATTTGAGGTTTCTGTGGGTTCTCTCAGTCCACTGCAATGCTTTTCATGTGCCACATGTTATGCCCGGGGAGCTACAGGTCATCATACTGGAGTCTGTGCTTTCAAGGAGCTTGTGGTGCGCTGTAGGTACAAATTAATAGATGAGGAAAGGCCATGTCCCAGATTTTCAGGGGACTCAAGGAAGGCTCAGTGAGGGCATGAAAATGTACATCTGGCAGGAGGAATAGGAGGCAAAGGCAAGGAGGCCTGTGTGGTAAGAAACTGCAGATACATGATAGGTCTGTGGGCCAGCCTACAGAGTCAGTGTGAGTCCTTGAAAGCACTTAAACAAGGCAGTGATGTGCTGACTTGTGTTTTGTAAAGATCTCTGACTGCTGTATAGAGAATGGTGCTGGGAATACAGATTGTGAAAGATGCATGGAGACTTGCTGATTATACACCATGATCTGGAGGGAGAGGATAAAGGCCAAAACTAGGATGTTGAAGACAGTAGTGTTGTAGGATATATGGACATCAAACAAGTTTTGGTGATAGATTGGGTACAAGGACTAAGATGCTTGTATTTTGGCAGGTTTTTTTTTTTTTTTTTTTTTTTTTTTTTTTTTTTTTTTTTTTTTTTTTTTTTTTTTTTGTATTTTAGGGACAGGTCTACAAGGTCTCACTAGTAGATCAGACTTGTAGTGATTCACGTGTTTACAGCCTCCCAAGAGCTAGGACTATAGGCGTGTGCTGCCATGCCATCTCAATTGCTAGCTCAGCTTGCCCCAAGGGGTGGGGGCAGCACTACAGGGCTGGGGATTGAACTCCCAGCCCCTGCTTGCAAGGAGCAACTGAGTTGAAAGTGGAGCTATTTATCACTTCAGGGACTGGCTGGGAGTATTAAGAGGAATCATTTGGTTTGAGTATATTAAACATGAAGCACCAGAGAAGTACAAATGGTATCAAATAATGTTAGAGATTAGGTTTGGTGCTCAGGAGAGAGCTGGGGACCGAGAAAGAAGTACAGCTGCCTGAGCTGAACCAACAGTGGGAGGCTGGGACAGCTGGGGACCGCCACCTCTGTTATCCCAGTATCTTCCTTTGACCTCCTCAGGGCAGTTCGGGCTCTCTGTGACCACACTGCTGCAGGACCTGACCAGTTGAGCTTCCGGCGAGGGGAAGTGCTGCGTGTCATTGCTACAGTGGATGAGGACTGGCTCCGCTGTGGGCGGGAAGGCATGGAAGGGCTGGTGCCTGTGGGGTACACCTCCCTTGTTCTCTAGCCTTGGATCCTTTCTTGTGTGTGTCTGTTGTCACCTGGGAAGGGCATGACCCATGAATATTAATTAATCCATGTAAACTAACCATCCCAGAAGCATTTTTTGCTGCCTGCAAAATATTTCTTTCCATATCCATTTCTGCTATTTAAAATAAAACATTCCTTCTTCCCTCCATACCCATTTGTAAGGTGAAATCTGCTCTTTCAAATGTGTAAGAAGGAATTATCCATGCCAACTTCTTTCCTCCACGTGTGTCAGGGAACATCTCCCTTTTGCAGAATGGAATCTAGTCCCCTTCCCCTCTTGAACCCTAAGTGGACTGTGCCAGCTGAGCAGTGCTTCAGCTTGTGAGCCCACATGGGCGCCAGACCTTCTTCCTCTGTATGGACTCTGACTCCCCCATACGAACCTTGCCTGTATTTATGATGTACTCATGTTGTGCTAGCTGCTGAAGCCTGGACACCCCTGGTGGGTGAGTCTATGGTATTGGTCTATTTCTCCTTTTGTCCCAATAAAGTATGGGAGTTGAATGTGTGTGTTACTGTGGGTTTTGGATATATGCTTTTGTGTAGATCCTCTTACTGGAGGCCGAAGGCAGAAGCTTCCTTCCTAGTGCAGCTGTGTGTGTGTGTTGGTACTAGTAATTAAATCCAGGGTCTTCACATTGAGTTACATCTCTATCTCTCATCTTTTAAAATTTTTGAGTCTTACTATATCATTAAATTGCCCAGGCTGGGCTCAAACTTGTGATCCTCCTGCCTCAGCCTCCCAGAGTGCTAGGATTATAAGCATGCAGTATGGTACCACACAGGTTTAGGAGCAAGGCTTTTCTTTATTTTTGAGACAGGGTTCACTATGCAGTTAAGTGAACTGGCTCACTTTGTTGCCCAGGCTGGCCTTATACTCACAGTGATCTTCCTGTTTCAGCCTCCTGAGCGCTGGGATTATAGGCATGTCTTAATGTTCCCTGAAGGATGGGTGAGTGGCCCCTGATTTTTGCCTGAACTCTCACAAGTGCCTGTCTATTTTGTTTTGTTTTTCAAACACAGCCTTTCTATGTAGCCCAAGCTGGCCTCAAACTCATGGCAATCCTCCTGGCTCAGGTGTGTGCTAACCACACCCAGCTAAGTGATGGTCTGATAAAAGCTTGAGTAAAAATGAGGGGTATTTATTAGCTCTTGAGATTATACTTTTAGGTAGAGAGAAGGAATAATATTGCAAAAAGCGACAATGTTCTTTTTTGCCTAGCATCCTGCATGCTTGGCCAGTGTTCTGTAGTATGCCACTTTCCCACCTTAACGTCACTTTTTTCTATTTAATATTTATACTACTGTGAAAAAAAAAAGTATTGCTAATTTGTGATGATGTAAGTTAAGTAAAAACAAAATGACTTGATATCTATTACTTTTTTAAGAGTGGGGAGAAGTTCCGAAAAACTAAGACACTGTAGAAGCCCAAAGATGGGGTTGGGGATCCCTAATGGCTTTGGATAGAAATAAAAAAGCTGAAAAATTAGCCCTAATTATAACCAGGCAGCTGGAAAGTTAGAGAAACTGAGATCTATGAGATGAAACAGGGTGAGGAACACTGAAGTTTTCTTAAACTTTGGGGACCACGTTGAAGAGAGTGGGATGGTAATAGAACAGGGGTCTTGGAGAGAATAATCTTAAGACTAAAAGCTGTGCAGGTAGAAGCAGGGCTGGCTAGAATTTTAGTCATTCCCTGTCCTTGGCCAGTTCATGTTACTCATCTGCTCTTTAATTTTGTCTATGCATGGTCTTTCAACTTCAGACCTGTTTTAAGTGTTCTCTAGATTAATGCTTTTGAAACTGAATTCTGAGGGCTTCTGGGAATCCTATTAGAGGGCTTTGGGTACTTGAGTTTATGAAACTCCTTTAATCATAAACTATTATCACAAATGAAGTTATATATGTATATATAAATCTTACATATATGTAGAGTTAATTATATATGTATAACTAATTAGTGTTTATTTTTAATTAGCTTTTTTTTTTTTTTTTTGAGGCAATCAGCCTTGAACTCAGTAATCCTTGCTGGCAACAAGTCATATTTTTACATTTAAAGTTAGATTTTTACACTTAAAGTTAGTTCTAGCACTCAGAAAGTGAGACAAGAAGATTGCTATGAGTCCCAGGGCAGCCTGCATTACACAGCCAGACCTGGTGGGCATGTAGGTGAGTAGAAAGAGCCTTGAATTATAATCCCTAGGCTGTGGGGTTGGAGAAATAGCTCAGCAGCAGAGTACCTGCCTGGCAATTGTGAGGTCCTGAGTTCAATTCCTAGACTCTTCCCCCCAAAACAAAACCAAACAAAGCCAAAACAATCTCTATGGCTTGACTGACCCCACTCCTCCCAAAGGAAAGTTACCTGTGCATAGGAAAGACTGCAATCATTTAGATACTAATCAGTATTTCTCAAAAATCTGTAAAGTAGTTTTTGGGACCCATGATTTCTTATGTTTCACAAATAGTGGTATTAGCTTACATATCTTTTTTATTTTTATTGTTTTGGGAGGATCTTTTTGAGACAGGATCTCACTATGCCAGTTTAGGCTGGCCCCAAACTAGCAACCGTCCTCCTGCTTCAGCCTTAGGAGTACTGGACTACAGGCTTGTGCGACCACATCTGTCAACACCTTGCATTTCTCATAATGCAACTTGGTTCCACCTCCTATTCCCTGTACTTGGTTTCAGAGTGGGTAATCCAAGCAAGTATGAAATCCCAGCAAACTGTTAGAGCATCAGTAGTATTCAGGTAGACATTGGCAGTAACAGCAGTGGGATTTAGCAAAACATGAAATAGGAGAAAGGCCAGAAAGTTTAGTTTTGTAACATCATGTAACATCTAGGCTAGAACAGCTACAGGAGATAACAAAATATACGGGAAGCTAAGGCAGGAGGATGTCAAGTTTTGAGTCCAACATGGGCAATCAATTATTTTTTTTGTCTTCTGTGTTATGTCCTCCCACACCCTGTACCAGGTATCGAACTTGGGACCTTGCACATGTCAGGCAGGTGCTTATGCCACTAAGCTGTCCCCTGGCCCTTTTTTGTCTCACTATGCAGTTCAGGCTGGCCTTGAACTCATGGTGAATCTCCTGCGTCTGCCTCCTGAGTTCTGAGATTAGAGGCGCACACTACAACATCCAGCTAACATGGGTGTTTAGCAAGATACTATCTTAGTTGGACATGATGTGCATGCCTGTAATTCCAGCACTCAGGGAGGCTGAGACAGGACTGCTGTATTGTGAAACCAGCACACCTGGCTACATAGTGAGACTTTGTGTTGAAAAAAAAAAAGAGAAAGATAAGCTTAAGAAAATTTAATACTGTGGCTAGGGATGTAGCTCAGTGGCAGAAGCACCTGCCTGGCAAGTGCAAGATCCCCAGTTTGATCCCTGGTACTACAAAATAAAAACACTAATGCATTATTTTTGTGGCTATGAGACTGATTTGAGTGTTTAGTTGTTGTAGGAGACACATTTTTGAGCCAACTGCTTTGCTTCTCAGCAACTATTCTACCAAAGCTTCTTGTCAAAATGTCTGACCCATCTCTGGGTTGAAATCAAGAGTGGGTTTATTAATTGGTAGTGTCACTTGGTTGTTTTATTTTTAATGCATTTGGTGGTTACAGGGTCTCACTTATACTTCTTGGTCTCATAGTGATCCTCCTGTCTTCAGCCTCCCCAGAGCTGGGATTATAGGCATATGCCACTATACCCAGTGGCTGGCTCAGCCTGCCCTGGGAGTGGAGCTGGTGTGGCATGCGGGGCTGGTGTGGCATGTGGTGTTGGGATCAAACCACAGTACCTGTGCTTTTGTAAGCTTGCCTAAACAGGTGCTTTAGTCAGCTGAGTTATCTCACTGGTCCCCACTTGGTTATTTCTGAAACTTTTCTGTGAGTACTGACTGGGATCCTGGCTCCAATACAAGATTATCTTTGGGAAGTCACCAAACATTATCAAAGCTGGAAGTTTCGCTTCTACAAAATGGGAATGAGAAATTCAGAAGGCTACTGTTAAGGATTTACTAGCTACATGATTTCTATCTTTTCTTTCTTTTTTTTTTTTTTTTGAGACAAGGTTTCACTATGCAGTTTAGGCTGGCCTTAAACTCACTTTGTAGCTCAGGCTGGTCTTGAACTCACAGAAATCCTGTCTCAGCCTCTGGAGTGCTGAGATTACAGGTGTACGCCACCACGCCCAGCTTTAATCTTTTTTTTCTATCTTTTCTTTCTTTCGATCTTTTCTTTTTTTGTACCAGGGATCAAACTCAGGACCTTGTACCCTTACCAGGCAGGCACTTACGCCACTGAGCTATCTCCCTAGTGCTACCTATGTGATCTTGAAGTTATTTAACATATCTGTTGTTTCTTTGTAAAATTGGGTTTTGGTACCTATCGGAAAGGGGCTGTTGTGATGACTAATAAATAAAGGAAACTAGACTGGGTGTGGTGGTGTGTGCCTGTAATCCCAGAGCTTGGGAGGCTGAAAAATAAGAGGATCACTGAGTGCAATCTGTGTGGTGAGACCCTGTATTAAATATATTTAAAAAAATAAAAATAAAAATAAAGGAAACTGCTTTTGACAGAAATGTGCCAATACATAGTTGCCCAAAAACGTGGCCTCAAGTTATTGCCAATGTCAGAGGTCCTTTGTGAGCATTAAATAAGATAATGCATGTATATGCAAAGGGATGGGAAGTACAGAGTATCAAGGCATGTTGTGATTGGGCTGCCTTGGCTAGGCTGGATCCAATTAAAAAAGATTCTAGAACTGAGGGAATGGTTGTATCCAAGAGTTAGCAGTTAAGGATGCTCAGGTGTGGCCTAGCATACTGATGTTGTCTCAGAGAGACCTCCTTGGAACAGGATAATCACAGGCTGGAAGACAAACCAAAGGTAGGAAAGAGGAAAAAAATTGCAAGCTCACCACTGCACAGTTAGGAAAAGTTTTTTTCCATTTAATACTAGACTTTCAAGGATTGAGATGCAAGCTTTTTATGCAATTACATCCAATGTTAAAATTGGTAATACATAATTTACAAAGATTAACATCAAAACAATCATCTATTTAGATATGCTTTTGTAAAAAGGAAATATATTAGCAGCATTTATATTTTCCGCAATCACACAGCCTACAGACATGCAGACTACTCTGTATCTATTTGCAGTGATGTAGTGCTTTGCCCCGAATTTCAAACACCAAAACCCGCCTGGCAGATGGGTTTTTTTTTTTTTATTTGTTATTATAAAATAACTGAAAAATAAAAAAGGCATTAATTTCTACACCAGTAAGAAAAAACAAGTTTTTGCACTTACCTAACATTTGATTGTCTAAAAAACATTTCAGTTTTTAGTCTTTCAACAAAAGAAAGATAAAATGACAGAGCGTAGTGTCTTTTGCTTCTGTTCTCCCATTTTACAAATTTTTTTTTCTTTTTTTCTTTTTTTAAAATTTTAGTGTTTAACACTATTAAAAGAAACATTGGGTTTTAATCTCTTTCTTGTCATTTTCTTGCTTTTGACTAAAAGGAGACCCCCCCAAAGTGCCCCTAGTCCCACCGCCCTCCCACCCACTCCCAGTAATGTAAAACAAAGGAAACCACTCAAACGGGCTTGGACATGCGATTTTTCCAGCTCCACACGTGAGTATCTTATACCCAGGTCTCTTAATAATGTACAGTGCTTCTCTACAGTAAGAAAATACTCCAAACTATTTTCTTAATTCTCTTTTTTCTTTAATAAAATATTTATTTTGCTTTTTCTCTGCTCAAGGGGAATCTATGGCATCCCCTGTCTCTTGATTTTTTCCTCAAGAATGACACAGAAAGGAGAAAAAGAAAAACAGTCAATGGAATGGAAGATGGTCAATGTTTCTACCTAAACGAGTCAGAGCGTCATCATAAGGGGAAATATACAATTAGGACAGCATTGGTCCAGAATTAGAAAAAAGTAATGGGAACATGTTTACTATTGTATTGCTTACCAATCACACAGCATGTGTATGTATATATCTATATATCTATGTTATCTATAGATATATGTATATCACACACATATGTACACACAAAACTTGGCACATTTAAAAATGATCTCTCTTATAAGAACATTTAAAACGTATATGCATATGTATGTCTGAGAAGACAACAAAGCAAAGCTTTTTAAATTTGAAAGAGACAGTACAGCCTAGTAACTTCTGATCAAGAGAATGGGAGGGAAGGAGACACCCTGGATATACATCCTGATGATGAAGCCATTCAGGAGGATGGAGGGAAGATGGGACTAGGGTGAAAAACATACCATCTCTTGAAGAGATTGACATCAAAAAACTATACAATTAAGAAAACAGTGTAGTGTTTTCAATTGATAATCTACACTTACAACAAATACTCTGATAGGTGAATACTGCTGAACAGTTTATGTAGTGACTACTGGGAAAAGAGCTTAGAGTTTTTTTAATGTAGTTTTAAAAATGATTTTATTTTGAAATGAATCTATTTGTGCTCACTTCGGCAGCACATATACTGAAATGAATCTTATTTGCACAGCACAGCAGACACACGAGAACCATAGTGCATCAAAAACAGCGTGTGTGCTGGCGGGGACCTGGCTTTCTCAGAAAACAAACAAACAAAAGTTTTGCAGGTTATGAAGGGTACAACAAAAATAATTACAAATACTGCTCTCCTGACCCCACAGGGGCCTTCCCTATCCCATGATTCCATTTTGGGGAGAAGAGGTAGGGAGGGGGCAGCAGTTACAAGTGCTTTGAGCCACCAACTCATGTTTTACTTGGACCTGGTTGGGCGAGAAAGGAGAAACTTTCCTAGTCAATGAACTGGGAAGAGGCCTTAGCCACTATTTGTTTTAGGTCTCTGGGGTAGCTCTTAGAGCCAATAGAGAACAGATGGGATGGGGAAAGGACTGTGGCCCTTTCCCTTTGGATTCTGAGTTATACCTAGGTATAGGAAGCAGCATCTTAGCAGTGCTTGTGGGGTCAGAGGATGACCCAGAAAAACCCAAGCTGTGGGAAAAGGCAAGTCCTGTAAAGTACCAATAGGTTCTGGTCATCCCCAGTGTGGTCCTTCCTCTTCTCTATATTAAGTCTTAGGGTGAAGCAATGGAGGGGACATTAATTATACTTGAGCTGTTTTAGATCAAAGGATCTTCCTTTGCCTCTCCATTAGCTCAAATTCATTGAGTACCTAATATTAACAACATGGCCCCATTTCCCTTGCACAGATGGACCTTCTTGCCCCATGTATATCCAGCAAGCAGGAGGCAGGACTGATTAGCTTCACTGGATTCCACATGCTCGAATTTCTCATTCTTTGAGGGTCACTTCCGAAAGCTGCTTTCTGGGATAAACAAAGTACGCCTTCGCAGTTTCCTGCCCGACCCTTCTTCCAGCAAATAAGTAACATCAATGGCTGAAAACAGAACCAAGAAGTTTCATCAGGTACCACTCTGTCACTCCTTACTCCAGACTGAGCTTTAAGGAGAACAGGAATTCAATGCGTTCTTCTCAGACCAAGAAACAATTTAGGCTCTGCCCCAGCCCTGGATGAAAGGGGTGGTTCTGCAGGAAAGGAGACCACCTCCCCCCTGATAGCTTCACTCAGAAGATATAACTATAAAGACAGGTCTATAAAAGAACAGTTCCATTTCCTTACATTTTCCATGCTAGAACAGTAATTAAAAGTTCTGGGGAAAAAAATCTGAGGTCTGAATGATAGGGTGCTTGCCTAGCTTGTGTGAAGGTCTGCACTTGACTGCCAACAATCTCTTTCATTACCTCTCAACTTAATCCTTGCTTATCTTCAACCTTAGATAGGAGCCTGATTCTTCTTACCGTTTTTTCCAGGGATTTTTTCAAGGAGATTGAGCAAGATCTGATTGAGTCGTTCACGCTGGCTGTGCCGTCGTTCCTCAGGGGTACAGGCTGCCTGGACTTCTTGACTACTTTCCTCTAGTTTTTTTTCACTCTCGCTGACTTCAGCAGGGGGACTCTCCCGTTCGGGGTCTTCCAGGCTGGATATCTCATTGGCTGCTTGCTCTTGGCTGGCTAGCACTTCTTCAATCAAGGGCAGAGCATCATCCTCCTGGCCCAGATCTTTCAGGGGTGGCTTTGAGCGCTCAGACTTCCAAGATGATCTGCCAAAAGGTTATATTAATTGAATACAAGACTGAACAAGACATCTGGGGAGGAAAGGAGAATTAAGGGTAGAAGCCCAAGATACCTTACATTCTGTTAGAACCTCTCTACTCATGTAAGAAACTTAATAGTTTACTTTATTATTATTTGAATAAGTCACTACCTTTCTCTAAAATTTAATTTCAATTTATAAAGTGAAATCTTTTTTTTTTTTTTTCTCAGAGATTTGAAGCAAAAATGAGATAGAAACCCATAAAATACAGCAGGGCTAGTAATCTTGTTTGGCTGGCTCTGATTGCTCTGTGAGTACAGAGACCTGTGGGACCACATGGTGATAATAGGAGCTACCTACAGAAATAATTAATTAATGGAAGTTGTTGCCTGAGACAAAGTGTTACCATATATATGCCAGGGTAGCTCTGAACTCATGAGCCTCCTCCTTTGCCCTTCTGAGTGTGCATATCACCATGGCAGTGTATCATCCCCCACCCTTTTGGTATTTTTTGTTTTTTTTGAGACAGGGGTTTACTAATTTACTATGCAGTTCAGGCTGGCCTCAAACTCACTTTGTAGCTCAGGCTGGTCTCGAACTCACAACAATCCTCCTGCCTCAGCCTCCCGAGTGCTGGGATTACAGGCATGCGTCACCACGCCCAGCTCTTCAGGCTGGTCTTGAACTCACTATGTAGCACAGGTTAGCCATCAACTTGTGGTGATTTTCCTGCTACAGCCTCTTGATTTCTGGGATTACACACATTGCTACCACGCCCAGGTTTTCTTTTTTTATTTTCCTTTGGTTTTTTGAGAGTCTCACTATGTTGTTTAGGTTGACCTTAAACTCACTATGTAGCATAGGCTGGCCTTCAAAGTGGGGCAGTCCTCCTTCATCAGTCTCTGGTGTACTGGGATTACAGGCTGTGCCCCCACACTCTGCTATGTGTGTGTTCCTGGAGAGGGAATCCAGGGTTTTTCTACCACTGAGCTACATTCCTAACTCTATTTTTGGACTTTTTTTTTTTTTTTTTTTTGCTGGCTTAGGCTGTCTTAAAGGCTGGTTGGGTAAGGCATGTGGCGCTGGGGATCAAATTGTGCTATCCTGTGCCTGTTTGCATAAGCAGGTGCTTAAACAACTGAGCTAACCAGCAGGCCCCTCCCTCTATTTTTAAAAACTTGTATTAAATTTTCTTTAATTTGAAGCAGGTATTTTTTTCTTTTTTTTAGTACTAGGGATTGAACTCAGGACTGCTTGTCAGGCAGGTGCCTATTCCATTGAGCCGTCTCCCCGGCCCTCTCCCAAGCTCTTTAACTTGAAAAAAAGAGTCTTGCTAGGTTGTCCTGGCGAGGCTTGCATTTGAGGTTCTCCTGCCTCTGCCTCCCCAGTGCTTGGACTATAGCAGCTAGCCACCATACACACCTGACCTTTAAATAGTTTTGGTTTTGTGAAACCCTTTCTTCACATCTATTACATAATATTTTTCTCCCTAATGATAACTATTGTGAGGAAAGCAGTTCTTATGACCACTAAAAAGGTTATGATATAGAAGATGCTTCTGTGCAGCTTTACCAGGAACACCCCTCTCATGTAAAAACAAGAACTACATAATTGGGTGGAAATAAGGAAACAAAATCTGTATGGCCAGGAATAGTGGTGTATGCCTGTAATTCAAGGCTAAAAAGAGGATTCAGTAGTATAGTGACTCTTTGTTCACTTCTCTCTCTTGAATTAGGGTCTTGTTATACAGTTTAAGCTGGCCTGGGTAGCCTCACCAGCCCAGGGTGGCCTGAAACTCACATCAATCCTCCAGTCTCAGCCTCCCGAGTATTGAGATTTCAGACTATAACTTTTCACTAGTGCAAGAACACCACCAAAAATTATGAACCCACACTGTGCATGTCTGACTGTATCTCAACCTCCACAGAGCATCAAGAGTTGATACACCTTAGCCCAGCGCATGTTTGTAATCCCAGCACTCAGTAACCTCAGACAGGAAAATAACCGTGAGTTCAAGGCCAGCCTGAACCACATAGCAGTATCCTGTCTCAAAATGACAAAAGCACAAAGTTAATACACCTTGATGTTAGTGGGGAAAGCTTGTAGACATCTAAATAGAGAAACTTTTCTGGGTCTGTCTGGAATATTGTTCCAAATCTTTTTCTATGCTTCCCACAAATGGCACTGCCCAATTAAGGCTGCACAATGGGACTACATTTACTAAAGTCAGAGCATGCTGGTGGTGTCACTATACTAAGCAGAGAACCCAGTCCTGGCTGTGAAGCTGAGTGGGTAGGGGTTTACTTTTGTGCTCCATTTGCACTCCTGGCCAGGCTCTTAGGATCCTTCATGCCTTCCTGTGACTCACCTTCCTCCATTCCTCTT
This sequence comes from Ctenomys sociabilis, assembly GCA_004027165.1. Lineage (NCBI taxonomy): Eukaryota > Metazoa > Chordata > Mammalia > Rodentia > Ctenomyidae > Ctenomys > Ctenomys sociabilis. The sequence goes on from PVKA01014659.1 coordinate 30,228, forward strand.
GTAGTTGTCTGGAACATAGTGAGGCTGCAAGGAAGAAAAAGGAGAAGTGCACTGAGTAGACTGTCAAACCTAGACCTGATTTGGGGGCCACAGGGTAACGGTGAGTATTTTGGCTGTAGTGGCACTGAGGAATGAACCCAGGGTCTCTCAACTGCACTACACTCTCAGTCCTTTTTTTTTTTTTTTTGGTGGAACCGGAGATTGATCTCAGGCCCTTGTGCTTGCCAAGGAAGTACTTATTCCACTGACCCATCTCCCTGGCCTCTTTGTTATTTTTTGAAAGACTCACTAAGGTGCTAAGTTGCTCAGGCTGTGTTTGAGCTTGCAAACTTCTTGCCTCAGAGTCCCAAGGTGCTAAGATTACAGGCGTGGATCACTGTTTGCCTGGGTTACTGTGTTTTAAGGTAAGGTTTTAAGACTTCTAATGATCTGTAGTTCACAACAGTCTTTAGAAACTTTGTAAGTCCAGAATGATAAAAAAAAAAAAAAAAAAAAAAGACAAGTTCATAATTTTCTTTGCTGCAGCTTAATTTTTTTTTTTTTTTTTTTTTTTGAGAAGGTCTCCTGCCTCAGCTTCCTGTGTGTACCAACATGTCTGGCCTAGTCTACTTCTTGAAATAAGATTAGGATTTGAAAGCTACTGATTGAGCAAACACTACCAAAGAAGTATAGATGGTAGGCAGAGAGAAGAAAAAAAAATTAAAAAAGAATAGCATTGTACAGCTGAGCATAGTGGCATACACCTGTTACTACTAACACTCCAGGAAACTGAGGCAGATGGACTGCTATGATTTCAAGGCCAGCCTGGAATACAAAGTGAGACTCTGTCTCTAAAAACAAAATAGCAGGGACATATAAGTTTGCTTTTTTGGCTATATAAGTTTACCTCCATAAGAGATAAACATTGTTGCTAACTGGAATGGCTATGCAGCTAAGTATTCCAGGATATCAGCTATGAATTTTGATAGACTTACTGCTATAAGTTAGAAATGTCCCTCAAATGTCTATCTATGTGTTTAAGGATTGGTCCCCAGTGTGTAGGAGGTGAGACCCAATGGAAAGACTTATATCACCAGGGAGTTCCCTTAAAGAGGAATTTTTCTTTTTTGAGACAAGATCTTCCTGTGTACTTCAGATTGGCCTCAAATACAGGTGATTCTCCTGCCTTAGCATCCAGAGTGCTGGGAATTTAGGTGTCCATTACCACACCTGGCTTGAAAGGGCTATCAGGATAACATCTCTTTCTTTCACTTCTTCACTCCAATGAACAGTTTCCTCTCCCAAGTGCTCCCAACCATGAAGTATTTGACTACCACAGGCCAAAAGAATGGGATCAAAGAGACCATGCAGTGACACCTCTGAGGCAAAATCACTCTTTTCTCCTTTAAGCTGATTTTATAACAATTGAGGATTTTTGTCAAATGTGGCTTTATTACAACAAACAGATGAATAAAATATTTACGTGATGACAAATGAAAATTATTAGCATATATTTTGAACAATTTCTTTTTGGTACTTGGAATCAAACTCACAACCTTGTGCTTTCCAGAAAGGTGTTATGCTGCTAAGCTATATTCCCAGCCCTATTTTCAAAAAATTGAAAGAAAATATATATAGAAAAAAGGCTGAAAAAAAAAAAGGCTGAACCAAACAAAGAGTAATACTAATCAGCAATTTTTTGAGATATATGTTAGGAAGTGTTTTTCCTTGTAAGGAAATGGATTTATGCTATTCAATTATCCCAAAGAAAAGTAGAGATTTCTAGACTGAGAAAGAAACAAAATGAGGAAGCAGAGAGCCACTTGAAGATCCTGTGATCTCCATGCATGAACCAGACTGTCCTGACTCATTAGTTGGGAAGGTGACTTACTGAGAAATCTCTCTTGGGAGTGAGCTTCTTAGGGAAGTGCTCAAAGGCATAGGGTTTGGTGCAGACAGGATAGCGGTTCCGATGGATCTTGTAAAACAGGTGTGCTGACTTGTCAAGCCGATAATCACAGATGTACACATCTTGTTCCTTTACTCCTTTGGGTCTCCCTGTGAGTCCAAACACTGTTAAAAATCTGACTTCCCCTTTGATTTCCCTTAGCTGCCCAGAGGCCAGAACAGACCTGTAGGAGAGCAGCTAGATCCATAAGAGGTAAACATTGTTGCTAATTGGAATGGCTGTACAGCTAAGTGTTCAGCAGTTGGAGAAGAAAGGATAATTTCCAAGACAACAATGTCTAAAAAAGATATAGGAAAAAGTGGGAAATGGAATAACAGGAAAGAAAGAAATAAGAAATGCAGATGGAGTATTGCAGATTCTTAACTAAATATTTTGAGAGGAAAACAGATTTTAGGTGGAGTCATGAAAAAAGAGATATAAATATGAAAGAAGCACACTTTTTTTTTGAGACAGGGTCTCATAATAAAGGCTAGGCTGGTCATGAACTTGAAGTCTTCTTGCCTCAGCTTCTAAGTTCTGGGATTGCATGTGTCCACGATGCTTATCTTGGACATAAACTCTTTTTTTGGTACCAAGAATCAAACAGAGGACCCTGCACTTGCCAGGCAGGAACTTGGTCTGCTGAGCTATACCCTGGCCTTCCTACATAGTTTAGGCTTGTCTTGGATTCATTAGGCAGGCTGGCCTCAAACTTGTGTGAATGCTCCTAACTCATCTTCCCAAGTGCTGGAACTACAGGCATGTGCCACGGCACTTAGTCATAAACACTTTTAAATAGGAGGAGATGATGTCATAGAACTGCAAGCAGCTTGTCAGTTTGGAGTAGAATATTTGTACTACCTTGCTTTGTAACTGAACTCTGCTAATAATGATAATAATGAAACTTGTACTTTGGTAGGTTATGTAATCTTTACCACACCTCACTCCCTTGTGTACTGGTGATTGAATCCAGGACCTCTATAGGAAGCAACAACTCCACCCCCCCTCCTTTTTTTTGTGCAGTACTAGGGACTGAACTCAGGACCTTGAGCTAATCAGGCAGGTGCTTACGCCACTGAGCTATCTCCCCAGCTCCCTTCTGTATTTTCTGAGATAGGCTCTTAACTAAGTTGTTAAACTTCATAGGCTGGGAATGAATTTGCAGTCCTCTTCTTTCAGCCCCCCAGAATGCTGGGATTATAGGCATACACTTTAAAATAAATACCAATATTAGCTTCTGTAAGAAAATACTTAAGATGCCTGTTATTCTAGCACTTAGGAGGCTTAGGCAGGAAGATCATCATGAGTTTGAGGATAGCCTGGGCCACCTAGTGAGTTCAAGCCCAGCCTGAACTACATAATGAAATCCTGTCTCAAAATAAAACAAAACAAAACAAGCACAAAACACTCCCAAAACCAAAAACCAAAAACCCATTTAGTTTAAGTAAGGGTACACAGGTAAGATGTGTGGAAGCAGGAGTTTACAATCAGTAACAGTATTTTAAAATTTTAACTAAGTTAGAAAAATATTAGGAATGAACACTTATTGAATATCAAGCACTAGGTAAAATAAAGACAAAATATAGTACTTTTCTCTGAAATTTCACAGCTAGCACTACATAATCTTTCATTAGAAAGAGGCAATGGGTAATGAGGTGAACAACTATAGAACAACAAATGGGGGCTATGCAATTGATTCTTAACTAGCCCAAATGATTTACCTTTACAATATGTATAAAGGTCCAGCACACAGCAGGTCCCCACTACAGCCTCCAAGGGAATGATCTCATAGAGTGGCACCCGAAATAGCTCATTGTGATAGAACCGACGGGATGGAGAGTGGTGGGTTTCATGGGGACGGAAATAATGGTGCCCAAAGGCAAATCTTTCTTCTCTAGATAAAAGGAAAAATGAGAAGGGATAGGTTTAGTTGATACCCAGGATCTAGTGAATATTCAGCCCTGCTGGTAAGGTACAAGTGAAAGGAAAACAGCACATACTTTTCATTCTTCCAAAGCTTCTCGATGCGGAAGATGTCAAGTTTATCTCGGTTAATGTGAGATAAAAGTCGATAGGACTGACGGACAGGGTGGCCATCAGGGGTGCGCCGACTGTCCCTCATCAAATACACACAGTCACCTATAAAGGCAAAGAGCAAAGGAGATGATCAAAATTAAAATAATTTCAGTGCTGGTCATGGTGGTACAGGCTTGTAGTCATAGCTCTTGGGGAGCAGAGGCAGGAAGGTCACTGTGAGTTTGAGGCCAGCCTGGGCTACACAATGAGCTCAAGACCAGCTTGAACTATACAGTGAGATGCTATCTCACAAAACACAATAAAACAAAAAATTTCCATTTATCTAACCTAGAGTCTAGAAAGAAAGAACTCATTATCTAAAACAATACATAGATGGAGAGCTAAGATGCCAGTGTAATAGTGATGATAATTTTAAACTGTAAAAATGACTTGAGAGGCTGGATGTGGTAGCGTGTTTATACCTGAAATCCCAGCACTTGGGAGGCTGAGGCAGAAGGATCACCTTGAGTTTGAGGGCAGCCTGGGCCACACAGTGAGTCTATGCTAGCCTGAACACTATATATACATCAAGATCCTACCTCAAAAAAAAAAAAAAAAAGTCCTGAGTTCAATTTCTGGCACCAAAAAAAAGCTTGAGGGAAATCTTCCATCTTTGGAGTCAAATAAACCTATCCCTTCTCATTTTCCTAAATGTCCTAAATGCCTTTCTTAGTTTGAAAGTTAGCTTTTACTTTTCCGGAGATAAGATCTCATTGTGTAGTCCAGGCTGATCATGAACTTGTGATAATACTTCTTCCTCAGCCTTTTGTTTTTATTTTTAATTTTTTTTGAGGAACTGGGGTTTGAACTCAGACCCTTGCACTTGCCAAGGAAGCGCTTATTCCACTGATCCATCTCCCTGGCCCCCCTCAGCCTTTTAAATGCTAGGACTACAGACCTGTGCCACAACACTGAGCCTAACAATAGCTTTATAAACCCCTCTCTTTACAAATTATATAGTGGTAACATGATGTTATGTAAGCATAAAAGAAACAACACTGTATTCCTATTAAAGGTCACATAGGACAGTAACTTTTGTATCAACAGCAGACACATTCCCATTCATAAAAGTTAGATTATTATTATCACTTTTTTAGAGACAAGGTCTTGCTATCATGTGTAGGCCACACTTGAGCTGACTACGTAGCCTATTCTGGCTTCCACCTTACAATGCTTCTGCCTCAGCTTCCTAAGTACAGAGATTACTGGCATGTGACACAGTGGCCAAGAAAGGTTGATTAAAATCTGTGTACACACCTTGACGAAGCAGCAGGTCATCTCGAAGCAAGCAGATGAAGTAGACACAGCCAGGCTGGGTATAGTGGGGCCTCGGAATCATGGGTACCTCCTGACAGGAGCAGAAATCCATGGATAAGGACTGGAATCAATAGCCCAAGCCTACTGATTTCTAGTCAAGGAAAGAGAAGAACTAAACCCTAAATCCTAAGGCTTACTGTTAAGTCATTTCAATACACCACAGATACAAAACGAAAGACAAAAGCAATTCTAGTTATTGAACTTGGAAAAGTAGAATTAAAAAAAATATTTTATTCTTTGAAAAGTGGAGGGGCTGGGGAAATGGCTCAGTAGAATAGGCGCTTCCCTTGCAAGCACAGGGGCCTGAGTTCAAGCCTTCATTCCACGAAAAAAAGAAAAGTGGAATTAGGGAGCACCCGTTAAAACAAGGAGCTGCCCACTAAAAAACGGTAACAATAGCACAGTTAAGAACACTGGGCTAGAGTATTGTGAAGTCGAGAGGATGTGCTAGATGTTTTTGCTGGCTCCGGTCCCTGTGCCCAGGGCGCACAGAGACAGTGACTGAGACTGGGTGTGGTGGCTCGAGCCTGTAATCCCAGCACTTGGGAGGCTGAAAACAGGAGAATCATTATGAGTACAATCTGTGTAGTGAGACCTTGTAGAACCTGTACTAAATACATAAAAACAAAACAAAATGAAACAAAAAACCCCTGGGCTGAGACCTTTTACTTTAATGCTAGAGCACTTATCTTGCATGTTCAAGTTCCTGGGTTCGATCCCCAGCTCATCCGCCCCTGCACAAAAGCCGCACAAATCTTTCTTTTTATAGAGGAGACTTGCTAAGATCCCACCCCACATGTAAATATGGCAGCACCAAGAAAACCCACTTAACCACTTGGGCAGGTTATGAGACCTTATGTGTAGAGTGGGCCAAAATGAACCTTTGCTGATTCTGAGTCCAGTACTTTTTTCTCTTAACACTGCTTAATACAAGTGCTATTTACAAACGAAACAAAACAAAACAGGGGCCGGGGAGATGGCTCAGTGGAATAAATACTTCCCTGGCAAGCGCAAGGGCCTAAGTTTAATCCCTGGTTCCGCAAAAAAAAAAAAAAAGAAAAAACAAAACAAAACAAAAACAAAAACATAAAAATGGGTGGGGGAGATGGCTCAGTAGAATAAGCACTTGGCTGGCAAGTACAAGAGCCTGAGTTCAAAAAAAAAAACAAGTGTTTTTTATAGTACCAAGCTCTGCATTTTATAAGCTATTCCTTATATGGACAACTATTTATAAAAGTACTTATGAAACTATTATTATTTTTTTAATGATGGCTTTTTTGCCTGCTCAGCCCACCCTGGGGGCGGAGCTGGCGCTGCATGTGGTGCTGGGGTTTGAACCACGGTCCTTGCACACTTGCCTAAGGTTGCCTAAGCAGGTGCTTTAGACTGCTGAGCAATCTCACTGACCCCTATAAAACTATTTATAACTATTTTATAAAGTTTTTTTTGAGATAGCGTCTAGCTATGTCACTGAGGCTCACCTCAAAATTGTTGTGATCTTCCTGCCTCAGTTTTCCAAGTGCTTAAATTATAGTCATGGGCTACCACACCCAGCTAAAGTTTATTTGTCTTATTTTTATTTTTTATATATTTGGTACAGGGACTCACTATGCAGCTCGGCCTCATAGTGATCCTGTTTTCAGCCTGCCCTGTGCTGGGCTTACAGGCATGTACCACCATGCCTGTACTCTGTTGCTTGCTCAGTGCGCCCAAGGGTGGGCTGGCTGGGGTGGCATATAGTACTGGGGACTGGGGATTGAACCCTAGTCCCTGCTCTTGCCTAAGCAGGCACTTAGTATGCTGAGATATATTGAAATCCTTTCAATGATTTCTAAGGATTTTATTTTCCTTTTTTTTTTTTGGCTGAACTGGGGACTGAACTCAGACCCTTACACTTGCCAAGGAAGTGCTTATTCTACTGAGCCATCTCCCCAGCCCCTTATTTTCCTTTGATCATATTCCTGAGAGAAGGAAGGTCAGAGTTACTAGCCTCAATGCAAAATTTAAGAAACTGAGGCCAACAGAAACTAAGCAACTTAAAGGAAATTCTGTGTAGTACAAGTATGGTGGAAAAGACCTCATGTGCTACATCTTTTACTTACAGACCAGAGTTTTCTCAGAGGTAACTTACCCTGTCCACAGGCCTGGGGTCACACTGCTCACAAAGGTAGTGCTCCACATCTGAGTTCACACCCATACAATCACAGTGCTGCCACACCTACAGAAAAGGTATAGTTGAGGAGATGACAGGGGAACTTAGACTTACAAAATCTTAGGGGCTAGCCAGAGATGCTGTCATATACCTATAATCTCAGCACTCAGGAAGCTGAGGCAAGAGGGTTGCATGAGTTGAGACTGCCTGAACTACAAAACAAGGCCTATTATAAAACCAAACCAGTCTGAAGAGATAAGAATAAAGTCCAGGGAGATAGTTCAGTAGAATAAGTGCTTGGTCCTGAGTTCAATACCTGGTTCCACCACAAAAAAAGGGCCAGGCATGGTGGTACATGCCTACAATCCCAGCACTCGGGAGGCTGAGGCACGAGGATTGTGAGTTCGAGACCAGCCTGAGCTATAAAGTGAGCTTAAGGCCAGCCTGAACTGCATAGTGAGACACTATCTCAAAAAGATAAAAAAAAAAAAAAAAAAAGAATAAAAAAAGCCAGTAAGACAGGGTAAAGTACAACAGGAATTCCTGCTATCAGGAGGTTGAGGCAGACTGATAGAGAACAGAAGTCTAGCCTAGCTGGGTAGGGTGGCTCACACATGTAATCCTAGCACTGGGGAGGTGGGACAGGAGGATCCTTGAGAGTTTGAGGCTAGCTTGGGCTACAAAGTCAGTTCAAGGTCAGCCTGAACTACATAGTGAGACCCTGTCTCAAAAAGACACACACACTTGCCTGGCAAATGTAAGGTTCTGAGTTCAATCCTTGATTCCCCCCCCAACAAAAAAATAGAAACACACACACACACACACACACACACACACACACGTCTAGCCTAAATGACATAGTGAGACCCTATGCTGAAAAACAAAACAAAACATGTTAGGGATGGTAATGCACAGTTGCAATTCTTTTTTTTTGGTAGAACTGGGGGGTTGAACTCACGCCCTTGAGCTTGTCAGGTAAGTGCTTATTCTTCTGAGCCATCTCCTTGGCCCCTGCAATTCTAGAACTTGGGAGGCTGAGGCAGTACAATGACAAGTTTAAGGCTAGTGGGGACTACACAGTGAGATAGGGCTAAAAACAAACAAAAATTCCCAAAAATAAACAAAAAAGGAATTAAGGAATAATGAAGAAAAAAGAATGTGTATGAATAAAATAATACAGAGATTGATTCATAATATAGAGATCTAGGCAAATAAAATGATGGGGTGAAGAATAAAAATGAATACACTAGCAAACTATTATTAAAAACACGTATTTATGATGTAGCCATTAGGAGTCTTTATGGTCATAACCTTTTTTTCACTTACTCTTGTTCAACTATCCTTTAACACCCTATGTGTTATTCATAGCCCCACTTTACACAAAATGTAAGGAGTTCACATGTATTAAGAAAATAGAGCTCAAATCCAGGCCTTAATTCTCCATCATCAGTCTTACATGCATTTATGTCTGACAATTTGTGTCCATGCTACAGAATTTTATTATTTCTGATTTTTAAGGAAAAGCACTAAATACTATCTTCCTTGATCTGGATTATGAGAAATGAGTACAGTGAAAAGTGGCAGAAAGAATAGGAGGAGGAAGGTAGTTTTCTTCATATGTCGTGTCTAGGGAGAAAAGAATATAAAACTAGAAGTAGGGGGTGAAGAAGAAGTGGAAAAATAAGAATTGAGTTTTGTTAGGTACATGTAATAATTCCTCACATTGAATGTAATCATTATGTACTATAAACATTTACTGAAGAAAAAAAAAAAAAAGGCAGTGGATAGTGGTGTATGTTTGTAATCCTGGCATTGGGGGCTGAGGCAGTTAACACTGATGCAAGTTTCAGGACAATGAGGGCTACACGAGTTCAAGCCAGTTTGAACTATATGCTAAGACCCTATCTCAAAAAAAAAAAAAAAAAAAAAAGTGAAACAAAAAAAGTGGAATTGAGCCGGGCGTGGTGGCGCATGCCTGTAATCCCAGCACTCCGGAGGCTGAGGCAGGAGGATTGTTGTGGGTTTGAGACCAGCCTGAGCTACAAAGTGAGCTTAAGGCCATCCTGAACTGCATAGTGAGACCCTGTCTCAAAAAAAAAAAAAAAAAAAAAAAAAAGTGGAAATTTTTTTTTTAATGAATTTAGGGCAAGGTCTACAGGGTCTCACTATGTAGATCAGACTTATAGTGGTCCTTCTGTTTTCACCCTGTTAAGCGCTGGGATTACAGATGCATGCCACCATGCCCAGTCTCAATCTCAGTCTCAGTGTGCCTTGGGGGTGGGGCAGAACTACATGCCAGGGATCAAACCCCAGCCACTGCGCTCTGGGTCTGCTAAAGAAGGCATTTTAGTCCTGAGCTATCTGGCTGGCCCTGGAAGAGAAATTATTGCAGAAGGGGAAAAAAACCTAAGGGGAAAAAGGTTGGGTTGGGACAATAAGAGAGGAAACAGAGAGGTAGATGTGAATAAAGTATGATAAACATGCAAAACTTATTATATACATTTTTTTTTTTTTTTTTTGTCTTTTTTTTAGACAGGGTCTCACTATGCAGTTCAGGCTGGCCTTAAGCTCACTTTGTAGCTCAGGCTGGTCTCAAACTCACAACAATCCACCTGCCTCAGCCTCCTGAGTGCTGGGATTACAGGCCTGCGCCACCACACCTGGCTCTTTGTATATTTAATATGTACTAATAATTATAAACATAAAATGAATGGGAGGTAGAAAAAGAAGGGAAAGAAATATTTAAAAGGGAAAGACAGTATGTTCAACAATGAGGAGTAACAGACACCAAAGCTAAGTTCCAGTTCTTAAAACCCTGCTAAACCAAGAAAGGGATGGCTACTTCTGTGAATACAGTCAACAAACTCAATAGGACCAGGCCTTCATTTCACCTCCTGGGCCTCACCATGCACTTGTCACACTGGATCATGAGGCCTTCATCCTTGTAGAGGCCACAGATACAGCGGATAATGTCATCATCCTTCTCATGCCCATTTTCTTTCTCAGAGACTGAGGTTTCACTGCTGTCCGCCTCACTTGCTGTTTCTCCCACAATCTCGTCAATTTGGGCTGATGCTTCATGCCGGGCATTGTAATAGGCCTTTCGTAGGCGACAAACACCTCTTCCAATTGGGGACTTACGCCCATAGTACTTCTGAAGAAAGCAGAAGAGAAAATCACCTTTGATCTTCACTTTATTTATTTATTTTTTTCCAGTTCCAGGGATTGAACTCAGGACCTTGCGCTTGCTATGTAGGCACTTAGGCCACTGAGCTACCTCCCCAGCCCTTGGTCTTAATTTTAAAATACACACAAATAAATAGCATGACTTATATGCTTCTACTTTGTACAACAGATTTTTTGATAGCATCAAATGTAGTTGGTAGTACAGTTCAACTGAACTATAGTGAATTAAAATTAGAATCTTCATGTATTTTTCCGTTGGCTCGATTACTATGTCATTTAGTTCCTGTCACAAGCCTTATTGTTCACAAGATAAAATATACAATGATCACTGAATAGGAAATATCGAATATACTGTAAAAGTCCTCTATTAACTTCTGTTTTGTAGATATTTAGAACAGATTTAGATGGTGAATGAATGTGAAAGCTGAGTTTTAGTAGTCAGAATTCTGTAATTCAAGAATGTTCTAATTTTTCATTTGATAGTCTCTCACTTTACCTTTCAACCTCTATTCATCTTCTTTCTAGTAGCCTCCTCTGTCCTCTAAACACTGTCTAAGATACTTCAAAATCACTGAACAATTTGCTTTATATGCACTGTACAATATAAATAATTTCAAGGCCACATTATTACTCTATAATTTATCAGCATAATTCCACTCAATTCCAGCTTCTAGATGTACGTTCGTACTATTTAGCTAACATTTGTTTTTTTTTTTGTACCAGGATTCAAACTTGGGACTTTGTGCTTGACAGGCAGGTACTTGTGCTACTGAGCTATATCCCTGGTCCTACCTAGCCAAATTTTTATGTATATTTTATGTATACTTATTTTATTGAGTGAAGGAAGATACAGAACTGTCTTAAATACAGTGAAATAACTATATAATATAAACATAAAAGTTTTAGTCTGAGGCTGGGCATGGTGGCACATGCCAGAAATCCCAGTACTCAGGAGGCTGAGGTAGGAGGATCATTGGGAGTTCAAGACCAGCTTGAGCTGCATAGTCTCAAAAAGACAAAAAAAAAAGTCCAGTCCACATTAGATTTTTTTTTCCCCGCAGTACCATAGGACCCTGCGCTTGCCAGGCAAGCGCTTATTCTACTGAGCTACCTCCCCAGCCACAAATTAGATTTTTAAAAAATTAATCAATTAATCAATCTTTTTGGGGCAGGGTTTTACTATGTATTTTAGGCTGGCCCTGAACTCACTTTGTAGCCCAGGCTAGCCTCAAAATCACAGTGACCCTCCAGCCTAAGCATCCCAAGTGCTGGTATTACAGGTATACATCATTACCCCCAGCAAAATCAATTATTTGCTGGGCTAGCAAGATAGCTCAGTGGACTAAGTGCCTGCTTATGCAAGAATAGGGACTAGGGTTTGATTCCCTGTCCTGCATATTGCGTGTCGGCCCTCCCCACAGGGCTTGCTGAGCAGATATGGAGTCTGGGTGTGGTGGCGCACATCTGTAATCCCAGCACTGGAGAGGCTGAAAACAGGAGGATCACTACAAGTCTGAGCTGCGTAGTGAGACCTTGTACCAAATACATAAAATGAAAAAATAAAAATTGTTCTTCGAGGAGTGATTTAATTTTACATTCTACAATACCTGTATTATATAGGACTGTGCAGTACTTAGCACACTGTAATCCATACAGCAAGGATAAAATGACTTTCTTTCCTAACTAGAACTAAGAAAGATAATCAAGGGTAAAAATCTTAAACTTGTATAGAATAGTTAGTTCTCTTTAGAGCAAACTTCTTAAAGCTGCGTTTGAAGTCAGAGTTATACCTCAGCATTACGAAAGACCTTGAGCATGTCAGCATCAAAAGCTTCCACAGTCTTATAATAACCAATGAGAATCTGTTTTTCTATGGTGATCAAATCTAGGGGATCAGAGATCTTTTCATAATACTCAGCGTTCCTAGGGGAAAAAAAAAAAACAACAGGGTGTCAATTTGGTTTATTTAGTACTTTTTAAAAACTCAGAGATGATTACCACAAATGTGAACCTACTTTTTCTTTGAGGGGAGGTTCAAAAGTGGAGCTGCCAGTGCTTGTCGAGAAGAATCTGCAAAACAATGTGAGGTTAAGTAGAAAGACTAAGATACAAAAAAATAAGCACAAGTCCTTTTAAAATTTTTTTATTTCTTTTGTCTTGAGATAGGGGCCTAGGCTGGTCTTGAGTTTATAGGCTCAATCCTATAAATCCTCAGCTGAAATTGAGGATTGAGCAGCTGAAACTACAGAAATGAGTTACTGTGCTTCTATTTTTATTTAAGCTGTGTGTGTGAACTAGGGATCACAACTCAGTGCCTCATAAATGCTAGAGAAGTGCCCTTCAATTGAGCTATACCAGCAGACCACAAACATCTTATAATTAAAAAAGGTAAAATCCCCCAAATTTAGAAAAAATTCTATTTCTTGTTATTTTCTTTTTTTGTGCAGGGTATCACTACCCAGCTTGAACTCGTAGTGATCCTCCTGTTTTCTGCCTTCCCAGGGCTGGGATTACAGGTATGCACCACCATGCCCGGACTCCATTGATGGCTCAGTGTGCCCGAGAGCGGGGCCGGCACGGCATTCAGTGCCAGGGATCGAAGCCTGGCCCCTCCCTGTGCTTCCTTAAGCAAGTGCTTAGTCTGCTGAGCTATAACACTGGTCCTTCTTGTTATTTTCTTTTTAATAAGAGACCTTGCTCTGTAACTCACTACTATTTGTCAAAACCTCATTCATATACACCAACATTTATTGGTCAGAAAGAGTCATTCATTCTGGGCATAGTAGTGCCTATAATCCCAGCTATTTGGGAGCCTGAGATAGGAGAATGCAAGTTTGAGGCCAACTTTGCCTCAAAACAAAAACTAAAAAATGTCACTTATATTATCAAACTACCAACTCTCCCAAACAACAACAACAACAAAAACAAAACAGCAGGCGTGGTGGCACATGCCTATAATCCCAGTACTCGGAAGCTGAGGCAGGATTGTTGGGAGTTCAAGACCAGCCAAAGCTACAAAGTGAGCTCAACGTCAGCCTGAACTGCATAGTGAGACCCTGTCTCAAAAAGAAAAACAAACAAACAAACAAACAGCTCAAAACACTCTCCATTCTCTTCTCCTGTTCCACTACCTCCAAAAAATGTGTCTTGGAAGAAAAAAAAAAAAGATGTAGGATAGAGGTGTTTGCATGAAAATGTTTCTAAAATGGTAATTTCCTTAAATGTTTGTTTTTATGGGGCTAGGGTTTGAACCGAAGGCCTCTTACATGCTACATATCCCCTCCATCCCAGTAATGGGGATAGTTTTCATTAGATTCTCAAAGACAGGTCAATTTGGAGTGGCTATAGTTACCTTTGTAGGAGATGATACCATCACAAATCTCTTTAAAGATCTGGGCTAGGCGAGCTGCCCGAGCTACTTCAATGTTCTCCTCTGCAGCTGCCAGCCGTCTTGTTCGAACAGATCGAGCTGTCTGCAGGGCAGAGAACTGGGTCATGAAGACATCTGAAAGGATAAGGTGAAAATTAATTTCAGGAAATGAGTTCTACATGGCTTTCTCTTTCCCAATAAATTTTAGTTTTTGAATGAATTCTTGCCACTTATTTAATTTTCTTTGAAGTGATAAAGTAGAATTAGTGGGCATAAAGTTATTTCTCTTCTTCTTTTAAAAAAAATAATTGAACCACTGGTATTTACTAGATGCATAAATGTTAGAAAAGAGATATTAACTTCGTGGGCAAATGGTATATAGTGTAGAAATTCAAAATGAGTCAGACTATCCAGGCATGATGGTGCATCTCTGTAATCCCACAATCTGGAAGGCTCAGGCAGGTGGTTATATGGATAAGCCTAGCTCAGGAAATTTAGTGAAGCCTTGTTTCAAAAGAGAGAGGGGAGACAAAATATATCACATATAGGAATAAATTCCCTATGATATATGTTATTACATATATCTAAAATGTAAAATTAAAAAAAAAGCCTTTGATGTAGCTCAGTGTGAACAAGCTGGGTTTATTTATTCATATCTTTTGTTAGCTTTCTTTTTCACTTTTGGGGTGGTTTTCTTTTTTAGTACTAGGAATCAAACTCAGGACCTCATACTTCCTAGGAAGGCACTGTGCCACTGAGCTAAATCCTTGGTCCCTTATTTTTTATTTTATTTTTTGAGACAGCATCTTGTTTTGGGTAGTAGTAGCTGAACTCAAAAACGCTTGTACATTATCTACTCAAGAAACTTAAGAGGAGCTAGGGAGAAGGCTCAGTAGAATAAGCACTTCCCTGGCAGGTGCGAGGGCCTGAGGTCAATCCCCAGTTCTGCAAAAAAGGAAGGGCTGGGGAGATAGCTCAGCAGCACAAGTGCCTGCCTGGCAAGCATAAGGTCCTGAGTTCAATCCTTATTAAAAAAAAAAAAAAAAAAAGGTTAAGGAATCCTAGATGTGGCAGTAAATGCCTCTAATCCCAAGTGTGGCACTTGGGAGGCTGAAGCATTACCTTGAAGATCACCTTGAATTCAAAGCTTCCCTGGGCTACACAGTGAATTCAAGACTAGCTTGAACTACAGAGCAAAATTCCATCACAAAACAAAACAAAGCAGGCTGATCTGAATGTGGAGAATAAAGTCTTCAAATTCATGGTTCTGATATTTTTCTTCACATAGTGCATCTGCCATCACTATTTAATCTGTCTGCAAGTCATTTTCCAAGTAGGAAGGAACACAGAGCTCACTATCTCATTCTTATAACTATTTCAGAATATAGGTCATGTATAGAAAGATAGTAAATGATTCTTCCTGTTCCTTAGAATAAGGAAAGGAAAGCTATAGAGCTGGGATAGGTTAGTTAGAGGCTATTACTGACTAGCATATAGTTTGTTCCTAAATATTTTGGTCTATATTAAAAAGCACTTTTCAGTAGACTTCTTAAAAAAGCACTAAAACAATTACCTTAGGGATAATTTTATGGAAATTTATTTTTTAATTTTTTGTTATTTATGGAGACAGTCTTGCCATGTATTCCAGCAGGAATACACTATATACCCCAGGCTGGGCTCACTCATCCATCTGCTTCATTTTCCCAAGTACTCCAAATTTATTAAAATTTAATAGGACATTTCCCAAGCTTTACCTGATTTAATATTTCCATCATCTCGGCAGATGCCATTCCAACGGGTATATAATGAAGATGAGTGAATATTATCACTGGTGTGCTTTACTTCCTCTTGTTTCTGACGAATCTTTTCCCAGTTTCGGACTAAGAACACATGATGCTTCAATACAAAGTTCCTGCAAGGAAAGAACAAATTTATTCCTTTACTTATTAATTCATTAACTATTTGCTAAATGTCTATATAAGCCACAGTTAGGTGATCTAAGTTATTAAAGTTTGTAAATTTTTTTCTTATATATTTCCCTATGTTCTTAAATATCTGACAAACACCATTTAAGGGCTACAAAAATTTTAGCAAGTGAAATAGTCATACCAACAGGCAGAGATTTATAAAGTATTTGTACAAATTTCAAGGGATGTTTTCTTTTTTTGCGGAACCTGGGATTGAACTCAGGCCCTTGAACTTGCCAGGGAAGTGCTTATTCAATTGAACCATTGGGATGTTTCTAAGATGAAGTATTAGCTTAGGATAACTAGAGCAAGGAGAACTGAAATAGCAGGTACAGGGTAAAGATATGTGAGATGGACAAAGGCTGGGCAAACTGACTGATGAATAGATATAATGCTCCTACATGGATTTCTAAACTGAAATAAAGCATATGTACCTTTTTTCTTTTTTAGTACCAGGAATCAAATTCAGGGGCTTGTGCCTGCCAGGCAGGTGCTTGAATTACATGTATCTTAGAATTTTTTAAAAAAATCATTCATTCATTGGGTATAGGGTCTCACTATACAGCTCAGACTCATACTGAGCCTTCAGTCTCAGCCTCCCCAGCAGTGGGATTACAGGCATGTGGTACTACACCTGCTTTTGCTAACCAGCATGCGATACTGGAGATTGAATCTAGGTCCTTGTGCTCGCAGGGCAGGCGCTTAGATCACTGAGTTATCTCCTCCCAGGCCAATTACATGTATCTTGACTGATGTGCTACAGGATATTCTCATTCTTTCATATTCTCTCCTTCTCTTTCATATTCTCTCTCTCATATTCTCTTTCCCTCTCTCTCATATTCTCTCTCTCTTGTCAGTTAAGTCCCAAACCTATTTGCTATAGCAAGTGGAAATTATGGTTCCTGAATTTGCCTATAAATGGTAATCACCTTTGGAAACTTTATTATTATTATTTTTTGTACTAGGGATCAAAATCAGGACATTATGCTTGCCAATTATGCCACTGAGCTATCTCCTTAGCCCTGGAAACTGTATTTATATTGATGACTGGGTTCTACTCCTAAAAATTCTGGTTTCAGTCATGTGGATATGGCCTGGGCCTTGGGAGTTTGTGTTTTTGTTGCTTTAGAAAAGAACCCAAGGCTTTATATTTGTTAAACACATGCTCAACCACTGACCTATACATTCAACTCATGTATTTTGCAGTATTGGACATCAAACCTGGTATCTCACATGGTAGGCATGTACTCTACCACTGAGCTGCATCTCCAGCCCCTTGGTAATGTTTATTTTATTTTATTTCAGTTTGTTTTGCGGAGCCAGGGATTGAACTCAGGCCCTTCCACTTCCCAGGGAAGTGCTTATTCCACTGAGCTATCTCCCTGGCCTGGGAATGTTTAAACTTCTTGTGTTAGGCATGCATGTAATCCAACTACCCAGGAGGGTAAGGCAGGAGAACAGGGAGACCAGGTGAGAATCGAGGCCTAATTGACCTCCACTATGAGCATAAAGGAGAAAAACAAGTTGTACTCCTTAGGCAATATGCAGGGATGATGCACACTACAGGTTCTTGGAAAAATCAACAACACTAAGATCCAGTAGTATACCTGGGCATGCACTGCAGATATAATATGAGGCACTCTTAATTGTTTACACCTATGTCTAAGTGAATAAAAGTAAGATGAGCCTGACACTCTGGACTCTGCCCAACAGTGGCAGTACCCTGGCTGTCCCTATGCTAAACTAACTGTCTATCTGTTTGTCTTTCATCCTTGTTTGCTCCCAGCTCAGGGGACAAACTATCAAGACCATGTCCCTAAAGTGGTGCCTGGAGGGGAAGTGCTGTACTAGAGCTGAATCCTGGACGTGCTGCCTGGAAAGGGAGCTGATGGGTGTAGGTTGGTTCCCTATAAGTGGTACCCAAACAGACAAACTTATAGGACTAGTTTCCTACAGCCAACTTAGTAATGTCGACCAATCCACAGATAAGAGTAAAAAACAGCAGCAACAACAACAAAAATCCTCCCAGTGCTGATGTGCAGTTAAGTAGGAAACTGTTGGAATAGATGAAAGGGACTAAAAGTATGAAAGAGTATTATATCAAGACATATTTGACAGGCATGGTGGTGCAAGCCTATAATCCCAGCAATCAGGAGGCTGAAGCAGGAGGATTGCTATGAGTTTGAGGCCAGCATGGGCTATACAGTGAGTTCAAAGTTTACCTGAACTGGTGAAACAGCTCAGCAGCAGATGTGCCTGCCTGGCGAATGTAAGGTTCTGAGTTTGATTCCCCATACCAAAACTTACCTGAACTACACAGTAAGACTTTATCTCAAGAAAACAACAACAACAATAACACTATTTCACTTTATTTCTTGTGTTTTTGGTGGTTCTGGGAATTGATCCCCAGG
Source organism: Ctenomys sociabilis (assembly GCA_004027165.1). Classification (NCBI taxonomy): domain Eukaryota; kingdom Metazoa; phylum Chordata; class Mammalia; order Rodentia; family Ctenomyidae; genus Ctenomys; species Ctenomys sociabilis. The sequence continues at coordinate 48,634 of PVKA01014659.1, forward strand.
AAAACTGAGCTATATTCTTTTTTTTTTTTTTTTTTTTAAATGTATTTAGTACAGAGTCTACAGTGTCTCACTACGTAGATCCAACTCGTAGTGATCCTATTTATAGCCTCTCAAGTGCTGGGATTACAGGCATGTGCCAGCACGCCTAGCAGGCCTGGGGATCAAACCCTGGCCCCTGTATCTGCCTAAGCAGGTGTTTTAATCTGCTGAGCTATCTGGCCAGCCCAACACTGACCTATGTTCTTAGCCTTTATTATTTTTTAATTTTTTGAGATGGCCCTACTATATAGTTCATGCTAGGCCCAAACCTCACTATGTAGGCCTTAAACTTTGAGCAACCCTCCTGTCTCAGCTGCTACAGTGCTGAGATTACAGATATGGACAACCAAGCCCAGCCTTTTTTTTTTTCCCCCCAGACTGGGTCTCACTATATAGCCCAGACTAGCCTCCAAGTTATATTCCTCCTGCCTCAGGTTCTCTAGTAGCTGGGACTACAGATGTGTGTCACTATACCCAGCTAGGGCAGTTCTTATTTGAGTAGAGGCAATAGCAGAAATAATTATAAAAATCCTTTTTATTTCTCTGTTAACACACCAACAAATAATTATTTTATTCTATTTTGAGATAAGGCGTTGCTATTGTTGCCAGGCTGGTTGTGAATTCCTGAACTCAAGAGATCCAGCTGTATCAGCCTCCTAAGTACTGGGACTAAAGCTGCGAGTTTACATAAACTAATATATCCAGCTTCAAAGTCGTGTTTTTTCTTTTTTAACACAGAGTCTCACTATGTGCTTAAAATTGCCTTGAACATGTGGTGATTCTCCTGCCTCAGCCTCCTGAGCAAAGTAGTGATTTTTAGCCTGTTCTGTGCCATGGATTCCTTTGGCAGTGTGGTGAAGCCTATGGAGACTTAAATCAATTAAAATTGCTCTTTATTAAGATGGCGCCAAAGGGAAAGAAGGAAGCCCCTGCTCCTCCCAAAGCTGAAGCCAAAGCAAAAGCTTTGAAAGCCCAAGAAGGCCGTGCTGAAAGGCATCCTCAGCTACAAAGAGAAGAAGATAAGAATGTCGCCCACCTTCCACTGTCCCAAGATACTGTGGCTCTGGAGGCAGCCCAAACACCCTCGGAAGAGCGCCCCCAGGAGAAACAAGCTACACCACTATGCCCTCAAGTTCCTTCTGACCAGAGTCAGCCATGAAAAAAATCAAGGACAACACACTCATGTTCATTGTGGATGTCAAAGCCAAAAAGCACCAAGCCAAACAAGCTGTAAAGAAGCTCTGTGACATTGATGTTGCCAAGGTCAATACCCTAATCAGTCCTGATGGAGAGAAGAAGGCATATGTTCAACTGGCTCCTGATTATGATGCATTGGATGTTGCCAACAAAATTGGGATCATTTAAACTGAATCCAGCTGGCTAATTCTAAATATATACTTTGTTCTCAGTTAAAAAAAAAAAACAATTAAAAATTTCAAGTAATTATTGTTAATACATATTGATTTACCATTGAGGAAGGCTCTGGGCTTCATACCTGGCAACTGAAAATGGAACAAAATAAAACACAAGCCAAATATACTGAAATGTAGGTTTAAAAAAACACTTTTTTTTTTTTTTTTTTTGCAGAATTGGGGATTGAATTCAGGCTCTTACATTTGCCAGGCAAGCACTTATTCTACTGAGTTACCTGTCTCCCTGGCCCCTGCAGTTGTAAGATGGAAATATATAGTAATTCTCAGCTGGGCATAGGATGGCATAAATCTGTGAGTCTAGCACTCAGGAGGCTGAGGAAGGAGGATTGCTGCAAGTTGCTTCAAATTCACAGCAATCTGCCTTCATATTCAGTCTCCCGAATGCTCTCTTCACACAGACGTGTGCCACTATGCTCAGCCAGAATCATAGCAATTGTGTTTTTTGTTTTTGTACTTTAGGGATGGGTCTACAAGGTGTCCAGGGTCTCACTAGATCAGATTCAGAGTGATCTGCCTGTTTACAGCCTACCAAGAGGTGGGATTACAGGCACGTACCACCATGCCCAGTCCTCTCAGTGTACCCTGGGGGTGGGGCTGGCATGGCAGGCTAGGACATCAAACCCCTGGCCCCTGTGCTTGGTTGCAGGCTCTTTAATCTAATGAGCTAATTGGCCCACCCAGCAAATCATTGTGTTTTCATATTAAAAAAATTTAATTGGGCTGGGCGTGGTGGTGCAGGCTTGTAATCCCAGCATTCTGGAAGCTGAAGCAGGAGGATTGTTTTGAGTTCCAGACCAGTCTGAGCTACAAAGTGAGCTTAAGACCAGCCTAAACTGCATAGTGAGACCCTGTTTCAAAAAGACCCAAAAAAAAAAAAAAAGAGACAGAGAAAATTTAATCAGACTGGGGAGATAGCTCAGTGGCTTAAGTACCTGCTTGGCCAGTGCAACATCCTGATTTATATCTTTTTTCTTTTGTCTTTTTGAGACAGGATGCTACTATGTAGTTTAGACTGGCCTTGAGCTCACTCTATAGCCCAGACTGGTCTCCAACTTGCAATGATTCTCCTACCTCAGGCTTCCAGGTGCTAGGATTACAAACATGTGCCACCATGTCCAGCCACAAAATTTAATCTATTAAAAAAAAAATTTTATTTTTAAATCTTTAAATTTGGCATAGGGTCTCAGTACATAGCTCACTCAGACTCATGGTGATCCTCCTGTCTCAGTCTTCCCAGCACTGGGATTACATGTGTGTGCTACCACACCTGGTTTTGGCCATCAGCTCAGCATGGAGCCAGTATAGCACACAGTACTGGGGACTGAACCCGGGTCTTTGTGCTTGCTCGGCAGGCACTTAGACTGCCAAGTTATCTCCCTGGCCCCCCAAAATTTAATCTTTTTTTTTTTTGGCAGAACTGAGAATTGAACACAGGCCCTTGAGCTTGCCAGGGAAGTGCTTATTCCACTGAGCCATTTCCCTGGCCCCCAAAATTTAATATTTTTATGCACAACTATCATCTCTAGTTTTACAACTACCCCACACACCATAGCAATTTTGAAGAACATAAGTGATATTGAAGTATATGTAATACTGAAAATATGATATAAACAGATCTGAAACCAGGCCGGGCGTGGTGGCGCATGCCTGTAATCCCAGCACTCGGGAGGCTGAGGCAGGAGGATTGTTGTGGGTTTGAGACCAGCCTGAGCTACAAAGTGAGCTTAGGGCCAGCCTCAACTGCATAGTCAGACCCTGT
>PVKA01014660.1:0-51863 GCA_004027165.1 Ctenomys sociabilis
ACTTGAACATATACTCATAAGTGAAATAAACCAGACACACATGTGTAAATATCGTATAGTCTCCCTAGTATAACAAGCGAAAAGCAGAAATACAAAAGGAAATGTATAACAAGTAAAATCAATTGAGTCAGATAAGGCAAAGTGAATGGCATAAGCTGCAGGATACTAATCAGCTTTTCTTCTGGATGGTTAACAACCTGATTTGCATTTTAAAGCATCACTGGCCTCTGTGGACAAAAATCAGAAGGTTCAACGGTGGGGACACTGGGCTAGCCCAGGGGAGAGAACAGTGTCTAGGACAGGCTTTCCATTGCCACACAGGGGCCTCTGCGTATGACAGCAACTAGATGCACTTCCCACTGCCAACATCTGCCTGTTAGCTGGGGATGCTGAAGAGGACTATGGGTGAGGAAAGGCCCCAAGGTGCAGGGGATGTAGAGACATACAGAGGGCCGGTGGCCACCGTGGACAAGCTGATGGTGACAAGCAGACAGCATGCCCCACAGAGTCGACCCCATCAACGGTCATCTGCGTGAACCTGAACAATATTACTTGACCTCAAACGCTGTAGTTCCCTCATCAATAAAACGGAGCTAACGACGGACAGTGCAGGACTCGTGACAATACAGGCACCGAACACCACGGGTTCTTTTGACTATTCATGCAGACTCCATTGTCAATGTGTCTCACACATTTTGGAGCCTCCAGCCGGCTCGGAGATGGCCTTAAAAAGGTTTGTTGATTGATTTGGAAACAGTCATAAACAATCTCTGGTCCTGGAGAGGAGAGGTTTGAAAAGCATTCCTTGACTGATGCGGAGTGTATGTCACAGCTGGATATCACAGTGCCTCGGAGAAGCAGAAAGGAGCAGCGTCAGGAGTGCATCTGTCCGCTGGCCCGTGCCCAACCCTGAGAGTGACAGCATGTTTACAAGAGCTATTAGGGGCTGCTGCTCCGTGGATGCTTTAGGGATGATTTACTCTACCAGGACTGGCAGGCTGCTCCTTTTCCTTTCACTGTTGAATTGATTATTGAATCAGAAATATTCCATTTGAATAACATGATTTCACTTCAAGACTGGCAGGAAGTTCCAAACACATAATAATAAGACCTTTCCTCCACACAGGGCTCTGCACTCTGGAAGATTTGACAACAGATGCCTGAGTCTGGGATAGCGTTCTTTGTAAAGCCCCCTACAGACACGACCCTGAGGCCCACAAGAACAGGGACAGCAGCTAGTTGCTAAATCCTTGAGCCAAAAAGCTATGCCCGATGCTTTGCTTCAACAGACACTTCTTGAATGAATGACTCCATGTCTTAATTATTTTTCTTGATGCTGAGACCAAATACCCTACACTCAAAGTTAAAAGAGAAAGGTTTATTTAGGTCATAGTTTATAGAAGTTTCAGTCACCTGCCTCTGGCCAGGCAGGCTGAGCAAGCCCCGCCCATCCCTAACTGGATCTTCCCTTATTATAGAAGAAAAACAGCATCAAGGAGGAAAAAACAGTCTGTGGTAAGGCAGGGCAGGCAGAAGGCAGCAAGCAAGACAATGAGTTCCAACAGCAGCCTGCCTCTCCCTTTCTTCCCTTCCAGGTACCTGCCTTTTGGGTGCACCTTCCTTAATCCCAGCATCACACCCTCTGGACCCAGCCACCTCTGAGAATCCCCCCCCGTGACTGCATGAGGCTTTGGGGAGATATCTAGAAATAAGCCATAATATCCACCAAGCCACCCAGCCAGCCATTAGAGGTCTTGACTCCAGCAGGCCCAGCTGGTCAGCACCCCTGAAATCTGCTGTACACGAAGAGCAACTGGAAGAGTCAGAGTGCTGGGGGAGGGGGTGAGGATGCGGTGCTGTCCACACATATTTAGAGAGCTACTCCTCTGCTCCTCCATTTACTTGACGCCCGTTAAAGTCAAGCATTTCATTGTAGGAGTGAGAAAACCTTCCCTCTACCTTTTCTTTGGGAGCTCCATAATTAAGGTGACGAAATGAACTAAGTAGACAAGCTAACATGAAAGAGGTTTAGACATGCATGAGGGTATCACACGAAGGAAGAGTGACCACCCCCAAACCTAGTAAGGCCTGGAAGTTTGTACACCCTCCTTAGGGAACAGCAAAGGGAAGAAGGCAATTGAGTGGGGAGCAATGATTTGAGCAAAGATGATAAGGATCTCAACAGGACAGGTGAGAGCCCATGACAACATCTGCCTAGGGTCCATGCTGACCTCCCATATGCTCTCCTGTGATACTGTTAGCTCTGAGGGGGAGAAACACCTGAGGAGGCAGGGGAGCATGCTTGGCACCCAGCTCCTTTTGGAGGACCTGACTCCAGGCAGGTTGGGGGAGCCCAGAGCAAGCATCTGCCCACTCTGCTCTTCCTCAAATGTCCTCAGTTTAAAGTCCTTGGCACTCAAAGTCATGGTATTTTATGATGTCGTTTCCTGAACACCTTCAGCAGAACACAAGCCTTCAAGGTCCGTTTTATTATAGCCACACGTCCTGTATAAGAAAATCAGAACTCAGGGCTAAATTCAGGGGCTGGCAGAATTTACAGAAGTTCAAGGTCAGCCCGAAGCATATGGCTCCTAAGGGACATGTAGGGATGGAAGTCCACACACTCTAAACACAGCTCCATACTTCAGAACCAACTCTACTCCTAGAAATATCATTCCTACTCCTCCTCTCAGCCCACCATCCTCTGCAGATCTTCCATGAAAGGTCCACCAATCAAAAAAGTAGAAGGGGGTGGGGTCTATGAAATTGCTCACTCTGGGAAGAAATCACCAATATCTCTGTGATAAGCACTGTTGCAAATGCAGAATAGGTACTAGATGGGGGTGTGTGCACATATTTACATATATACAGATTATATAGTTAGAAATATATATATATATACAGTACCCTCAAGAAACTCATAATCTATTTGAGAAAATCAGAAACTATGAATAATGCAATAATACTATCTTACTGATTTAGATTCTAAGAACCATGGGAGAAGCCATGTGAGATTTATCCCCCAAACAGGAACATATTTAAGAACGTAAAGAGATGCTATTGTGGGACAACAGATTTAAACTGAGACTGACCAAGATGAGGTGGGAGGTAAGGTCACTACAGCTTGGTCCCAAGTGCCAGCCACCTGTGTGCACACACTGCTTTTAAGTACCCTAAGCAAGCACTGAATTATTGCACGATGCCACTCCATCCCTCGGAGCAACAACCAAGTTGCAGAAGTTTTATGGGAACAAAACTCAGCAGTTACTATTGGCGTGGGTATTCATAATAACCGTAAGAATCACAGCTTCTACCAACTGGATCCCAAAGACAATGTGCCAAGCCCTAACAAGTATCATTTCATGTGATTCTTATAATGATAAGAGGCGACCATGACTAGACCTGTTTTACAGATGGATGCCAAGAGTTTGGCTAAGTGAGATGCCCAAAGACACAACAGGAAGGATTCAAGCCAGGACTGCCTGTTCTGAAGGTCTCATCTTGACTACAAGCTGTGGCTCTTCCCACTGTTTCCTTTCCCCTGTACGGTTCTAGAAGGTTGTAAGGTCTGGTAGACAGCACTTTTGGCTGCTCATAGCTCAGCTCCTGTCATCCCCAGCTTCTCTCCATTCTACCATCTCTCTCTTCGACCTTAGTCCTTCTTTTTTTTTTCAATGACTATATCACTGGAAATATTTTCTCCTTTCTCTAGACAGTTCTTTCCTCCTCTTTTCCTGTTATCAAATCTCCAAAGATGCTAGACTTCTCTGATAAACATGAGTTCTTTTATCAAGAGAATGCCTACATTGCAAAAATAAACTTCAAAGTAATATAGAAACTGTTATAGCATCCTATAATGGCACCAAAAAAGGCCCAAAAGCCCCCTTTGAAGATCCCCAGAAATCTTCATTTACTGTCCCACTCATCCTAATTAAGCAGCCTTTTTCCCTGAGTACTAGCAAAATACACATATTTCTCGATTCTATCAATTATGGAATGAGTTTCACTCCATAATTAGCAGGGCAGTTACGTCCCTTCCTAATCTCACTGCACACATGTAGCTTTACAGTCACAGAAGGTTAAGAGGACACTGCAGGCTCGTGAGGCACGTGATCAAATTTGCCACGTGATGTCCAGGGGGAACTGTCTACCAGGTTACACAGGGAGCGTGACGCCCAGTGCTGCAAGGGACAGGGCAGGGCACACCAAGAGGCAGGAGCAATGGAAGAAAGTAGTTTCTGGCAGGGGTGTAGGTAGGTACTGTGTGCAAGAGGTGAGCATGTGAGAGGAAAATGAAGGGGCAGCGTGCTCTTGCCAGAGCACTGGCTGCGGTGGGGACTGTGCTGCTTCAGAAATGAGGAGGCTGGAAAAAAGCCCAGTAGCAATTACATTCATTAGTCAACAGGGACAACAGCCGAAACGTATCAGGTTTAAGCTATGGCACTGAAAGTTCAGGCTCATTAGAAGGAGAGAATGTGAATGGTAATGATCCTCCTGGACAGCTTTCAGAGCTGTGGTGAGCCTGGGAAGATGTTAATTAAGCCTGATAACGTGAGACACTCCTAAATTCACCTGAGCAGGCCCCTCCCAGCCCTAACTGGGTCTTCCCTTACTATAGGAGCACAGATTGATATGAAAACGTCATTGTTTTAAAGGTTACCAGAAAAGTGTGTCCAGACTTAAGGCCAACTCAGTGGCTTGACAATAAAGAAGTCTGGATTTCTCATCAAAGCAATCCTAGGCAGCTCCTCTGGTGAACGCTCGTCTTACCAAATGACAGACCTGATCAAGCAGTCCCACTGCCCCAGCACTGAGCCCAGGCAATTGGAGCTCTCTTGGGGCAGCCCCCACAGAAGAACTGGAACAGGGAGCTGCTGGACCCTGGAGCCATGCTGCCTACTGCAGACAGGCATGGCAAGTGTTCAGAAGCTGGACAGCAGGATGAAGGCCTCAGGCTTGGGAGATCAGGAAACAGCACCAGATTGTGAGATGGAAGATAGGGAAGAGGTGCAGGCTGGCAGAACCCAGGTGCTGAACAACAGGGAAAAGCAGGGCTCACAGCCAGCGGGAGTGCAGGGCTACACACTCAGGCCCTCCTCTCAGGGCCCTTCTGATTCAGTCTTTCGGTAGAAAGAGCCCATCAGTATGCTGGAATTGCATTCAGAGTGGGATGGGGGGGCAGAAATCAGCGGCAGATGATTTTTAATTTTAGAAACAAAGCATCAAGACCTGGCAACGCACGCTGTATTTGGCTTTGGCAACCACTTCTTTGGGACAATTGTTTGAAACACCTGCCATCACCAATGCTCTGCATCAGGAGGGAAAATAGACAAGAAGAGATTCTCCTCCAGTTAGAAAGCCATGAATCCAGAGATAAAGGCTTCTACTCATCAACTGGCAAAAGTGGTAGTTTTCAACCAAAAAGCATCTACAGGCTTCGTCAGCCATGTGGGGTCTCATGGAACCACGTGGGTCTCCCTGGATCCATATCTCCTCTGGATACACTGATGTCCCTGCCCCTGAGCTCCTCCTGCAGCTACTCCCTCTACTGTCTCCATGGGAAGCGGGGCTGCTTACTGTCCACAGGGCTAACCAGTGCTGGGCACTGCTGCTACCTCAATGGTCCTGGGCTTGGTGAGGCCCCTGAGAGCCGCTGCCCGCCCAGGTTGGCTGAGGCAGGAAGGAGCCCTTCAAGTGTCAGGACACAAACTCAGGAAAAAGAAGCAGTAGTACATGGCAATAAGAACAGTGCATGCGGAAAACCCAACTGAGAAAAAGGATTTTTTTTTTAAAAATGAAACAAGACACAGAGTGGAACACACAATTAACTCAATAAGGCTGGCCACTTAAACAGCAGACTACATCACTCAGCACATTTGGGACACTGAAAAATCGTATCACCATGAACAGTAAGTAGAAGAGGGAGACCAGACCAAATGCAGGGACACCTGGCCAACCGTGAATTTCAGCTAAACCCTTTATAAGCCTTCAGTATATCTTAAACATCTCAGAGGATGTCATACTTAAACTAAAAGAAAGTTAATTCATTGCTATCACTTGATACTCAAATTTAACTGGGTACCTTGTGTTATTACTTGCTAAATCTGATATTTCTATTAAGACCTGTGTAATTTCTGCTACACTAAGATGTTTAGCACAGCTCTATAGAAGCCCAGCAAGGTCAATGAGAAATGAACAATAGTTAGATATCCATACATGGAGGGCTGTTTTTAAAAATCATTATTTTGCAGAGAAAATGACAAAGGAAAAATTACCCAAATATAGAAATGATTTATTACAGTAAGCATCCTATTCTGGGAGCTTCAGAGGATGGTTTTTCATGGTTGCTTTGTGACTCTGTGTGTCACATCGTTTATACATTAAAGAGCTAATCTGAAGATGGACCAAGGAAATTCCTGCATCTTTTCCAACCCCAGTCATAGGGACTCTCTTCACTTAGAAGTGCACAAAGGGGCTATGATAATGGTATCTAAGTGCTGTCAGCCCTAGGAAAACAAAGCCAGCAGGCACCTGTTTTACCTTGAAAGATACAGGTCATTGATTTGCCAGCAGGTAAAGAACTCGTAGCCCACTACTAAGCGAAGACACCATGGGGTCAAAGCCAGAAACAGGCTCAGAAAAGACACAGGTACACCCACGAACTCACACCCGTCCTTTGGACTGCTCAAGACACAAGGTCCCTAGCAACATTCAGAAGCTGAAATAATGGAAAAGAAACACCCCCTTCCACAGCAGTGCCCTATCTAAAACAAAATCTAATTTCAAATGCTGAGTTGTTGGTAAACTATTTCCTGAAAATAAAGTCCGTCTGATCCTAAGGAAGAAAATGTGTTCAGCTATTGTAATTTTGGTTAATCACAGTAGATGCTGATAAGGCTTCGATAAAGGTCAGATCAATAGCTGGCAGAGGTCAAGCACCAGCACAACGATTAAGACAAATGTCAAGTTTGTAATTGCAGCTATTTCTTCTCCACATGAGGCAGGAGTATTTTCTAAAGAAGGTGACTGTAGCCCAATCTGAACTTAAAAAATAGTGTGGGAACAACACAAGTACAAAAGTTGTCCTTTCTCTGTTGACGTGTAAAAAAGGAGCAGGGAAGGTAATGACTGGGTTCACCCAAAAATCTACTACCACAAGTGTTTGGGGTTGGATCTGCGTGGAAGAGTCTAATTTATCTTGGCAAATGTACATTTTACATTTTTACATTTATAGCAAAAAATAGTTAAACATTCAAAAGTGTACATGCTTATTTTGTTGGGAAAATTATACACATTTGTTTGATTAGCTTTGGTAAATAAAATAACCAAGTCATCACTCAAGACTCCGACTTGGTTGCAAAATTGATTCAACGAAATGTCAAAATAAATCATAGCTTAAAAATGCATGGTATGTAACTTCTAAAAATGAAAACCACATCTATCTCTGTCAGAGTTGTGAAGGCTGTGCATTAAAATTATATCAAAAAGGAATGCATTTGGGAAGGAAAGTATTGATTTAATCGACTCTTCCCGACTAGTGATTCAAATCATGATTTGAATCAATTTGATTTTAATCGAGCCCAGCCCATCCAAAAGTCACTATGCATGCCTTTGGAGTGCAAGATGTTACTCTAAGTGGTCAATCTGTCTCCCCAGTTATAGGATGCTCAAGCTGATATGAAAAAGGTTGGATCCCTTGAGTTACATCAACAGGGCAGGAAAAAAAAATTCCTGCAAACATAAAGCAGTTACACACACTGCTGCCACTCAACCACCAATTATAATTAACAAGAGATACACTAGGGGTCCCAAAGGCACTAGGACCCGCAATCAGGCAAGTTCCTGGGCAAGTTCAGGAGATTGCCGATGACCTCAGCAGTAGAGAAAAAAAGGAATGTTTTCTTGCCAATGGGAGAAGGCACAATAAGATGGCCATTGGGGTTCAGGCAGAAGCCAACCTTGTGAGATTCAGGGAGCAGGTAGGAAGGCTAAGCATCACCAAAAGCATTTCAAATGAAACACTCTAGGCCATTAATGGGAAATCTTTTAGAGATTTCAGCAATTGCCTGCTGCAGCACGCATGCCAGGGCCTCACTGCCACTGCTGGAGGCTTTTGCGGAATTCTAAGGTGAAACAGGTCAAGAATAAGGCTAGTGTCAACCATCTGAGCCTGTAACAGTCAGTAGGTCACAGTCATAGCAAGAGCTGGAAGCTGGAAACCAGAACTCAGCAGAGGCTTCAAGGAAACCAGTTTCTGTAAGCGAAGACCTGTGGCAGCCCCATGAAGAGGCTGACCCAGGGCTGAGATCTAAGCTTTTGGGAAATAGATCCATATATGGTTAATCGGACAACAAGTGATGTTGTTATCCACCTAATGAAGATTGAAGCATGTAGCAAATATCTTGGCCTATAGGAAGAGCTCGATATCGGCCATTACTGGTGGCAATGATGATGATAATGATGGTGGCTGTGGTGATGCCAGCAGCAACAATAATAATGGTGCTGCAAAAGGAAGAAGAGGAGCGATGATAATGATGTTTCCCTTTTCCACAGCTGGGCCACCACCTAGCCAGTTTACCCAGGATTGATAGGTTTCCCAGAATGTGAGGCATTCAGTGCTAACACTAGAAAGAGCCAGGCAACCGAGGATGGCTGCCAGTTCTGTCCCTGCCTGTGCCCAGCCTGACCACAAGGATAAGGCTGGGATAGAACTTGTGGATAGGGGTGGGCATTCGCAGCTGGAAGAGGCAGACAGCCCGGCACCAGATGTCCTCAGGGGGTGAAGCTGGGCACCCTCCTCGGAGGGTCGTAGTCTAGCTTTTTCCTCTAAGGCACCCAGTGATGAGGATGTCGTCAATCAATGATTGTTAACACACTGCCCGGTCTGATTGTTTCCTGCTGTCAATTCTGGTTAAAGAAAACAGCAGCATGTAGGAAGAGGTGAGGAAGCAGGGTCTGCTGAGCCTGAGCCCGGGTCTGAGTCACTGAGTTTATGCTGATCTTGTCAACCTTCCCCTCCAGTTCTAACCCCCACCCAGTGCCTCCCTGTAGAGCCTGGGAGAGGTGGGCACTCCTTACATGCTCAGCAACTGAAGTTGCTGAGTTGGGGAGGACTTCACTCCTAGCACCTGCCCAGGTGTGGGGGCGGGGGAGGAAGAGGGGCCTGGCTAGAGATGACTATCCTGGGGCAATAATCATGGGTGGCCACTGCTTCTAGGCTAGGACAAGCCCTTCCTCAGCTATATCACCTGTGGACAGGGCAGTCACACAAGCTTGTTCCTATTCCACATGAAAGGTTTCCCAGAATGTGAGGCATTCAGTGCTAACACTAGAAAGAGCCAGGCAACCGAGGATGGCTGCCAGTTCTGTCCCTGCCTGTGCCCAGCCTGACCACAAGGATAAGGCTGGGATAGAACTTGTGGATAGCTGCTGGTGAAGCTTCACACAGTGAGAGCAGGGAGGATTCTGAGGGCTCTTAGTGCAAGACTGGGAGTCAGGGAACCTTCCACAGGTCACAGAGTCACTCAGAGCCCTAGGGATGGACTCAAGGGCATGATTTCTATTGGCCTCTCACAAAAATCAGAGTAAGGGTAAAGAGGGCACTGAAGGCAGAGTCAGAATTTGGCCATTTCTCTCAGCTCCACCATTCTATAGGAAGTGATGTATACTGAGTGACATGCAGACCTCACACTATGGAAGGCAGTGTCTCAGCTGTGTCTTTCATCTTCCACAGAAAACTATGAAATGAATGCTATTCTCCCTGTCAGTATTTCTGAGGAGGAGACAGTCTCCAAAATGTAAGTAGAGCTAAGAGGAGAGCCTTCCAAGGAAAGGTAGCTGTGACAAGGTTCTACATCGGCTGAGGTAGGAACTTGACTCCAGAGGCTCAACCAAGACTCAGGACAGGGCGTCGAATGTGCACCAGATGGGAAATAGTCCCAAGAAGGCTGAAACTCCAAGTCAGGAGACCAGGAGGGAGGCTTCACCCATGGGGAATCACAGGCCCTGGGGGCAGGAGCAGTGAGACAAGAAAGAAGCTTTGGTAGCATCCGTCCTAGGCAAGGATCTATTCAATGCCACAGAGCCTAGGGAACCCCAAGTCCCACACAGACTCCATCCACTTCTGTCACACCATCCCCTCTCATCTACCCCTCAACTCACTGGAGCTGAGTCATCAGAAATCATTCCATCTCCTTCCTCTGCACTGTCACAAACCCTCAGCTCTTCCATGCTTTCTCGATGCTTCCCTCCATGAAACATGCAGTTCTTGCCCTCACGTGGTACTTGCTCTGTCACTGCCACTCCCACCTGATATCAGGCCTACACTCCACCCTAGATGCCTGGACTGGGGTGGTAGTCTGTCTCAAGCTACACCTTGGCTAAGGCTCCAACCTTCTGCTGCCCTCCGTGAAGTCACAACCTTTTGATCATGCAAACTGGTCCAGGACCATGGCCAGGGACTGTGCTGCTGACCGCGTCCTTATAGAGGTTCTGGCCTGCCAGCCAGGCTCCTTATCATGGGCCATCTGGCTCCCTAGTCCCCTGCCCTTTTCCCTTCCATCATCCCAGCGACTTCTGTAGCCTGGAGTGAAGTGTGAGCTGGAGCAACTAACTTCTTCTCCATGGATTCTCAGCTTTTACAGCCATAGAAAGAGGATTCATGCATGGTGTTAGCATTTTTTTACTTGAGTGTGAAAAAAAATAGCCCATGTAAGAGTATACTTTACATATGCTAACGAGGGAAGGATGGTGATAAAAGGCGCTGAATTTAGCACATCTTCCAACACTATCACATGAGACATAGAGTAGTCTCTCCTCTTCCGCAGTTTCACTCTGCAGTTTCAGCTATGCCAAGTCAACCCTGGTCTAAAAATGTTCAATGGAAAATTCCAGAAAAAGCACTTCAAAGGTTTTAAATGGTATACTTTCTGTTGTGTCATTCTGCTCCAGACCACACGGGATGGGATTTGTCCCTCTGCCTGGTGTGTCTATACCCTACACACTGCTGCCTACCAGTCACTTAGAAGCTACCTCCATTATTGGACTGTAATGACATCACAGTACTTGTATTTAATGACTCTTATTTTAATAATGGTAATTAAAGCAGTGCTGGCAATTCAGATGTACCAAAAGTGAGGCTTCCCTTTTGTGAAAAGGCAAAAATTCTTGACTTAAAAGAAAAGAAAAATATCTGAGGTTCCTAAAACCTACAGTAAATGTTAACCTCTATCTTAATTTATAATTAAACTTTAGCACAGGTTGAATGCATAGGGATAAGAGCAGATTTCTGTGGGCTTCAGGGCTACCCAAAATTTCAGATATCCACTGCACACCATGAAACATAGCCCATGTGGATAAACAAGAGACTAGTGAGTCCATCAATCATATTTATTATTTCATTCCTCTACTAAGCAATGATTGGTGCACTGTGGGCTCCTGGAATAGAGAAAGTAATTCCATAGCCCTTCATGGATCCACAACCTGTAGGTTATCAAACAGCAGGCTAGAAAATTCCAAAGGCCTTTCAGAGTCATTAATGCAACAAAGATTTACCCAGAAGCTGCTAGGAGAGGGAGCTATAGTCTGCTAGGAGGGGAACACATACAATCCAATAGAATAAAAACATTGACTAATTATGGCAATGGGTGAAAACCTAAGACTGGCATGGAAAATGAAGCCGTGTAAGGAATATGGCCTCCCATACAAAGAATGGTCAAGGAGGACTGCTCTGCGTAGTGACATCTGACTGCACAACTTGATGAAGTGGACGGTGACAAGGCATCACCCTCAAGGAGATGACAGAATGGGACAAGAAAGCAAAAAAAGCAGAACAACCTGTACAAAGGCTGTGGACGCAGTGCTAAGGTAGCCTGTTTAAGGACCTTTACACTTAGAGATGGGGACAGGATGTGGAGTGCAAATCAGAGTGGGGAAAACAGCAATTCCAGTGGAATGCATCGAGTCTGAGGAGTACACCTGCTATCCAAATGGAAGTAGTGAGGCAGCTGACTAAGGAAATCCTAAAATTAAGAGACAATTATGTTAGGGATATGCATTTGGGAGTCATCGACACACAGAGATGCTATTTAAAACTTGGAGAAAGGCAAGAGCATCTAGAAAAAGAAGGAAAGATCTCTGGACCAAACTCTTAGAGGCATCAGCAGTAAGGTGGAGAGAAGAAGATAAATGAGGAAAGAGCACAGTGGTCAGGAAGAGAAGAAGAAAGAGAAAACCCATAGAGTAGTGTTATAAAACTGGAAATAAAAGGAATTCGAGGAGGAGAGATGTGGGATGGGATACGACCAAGAGATGGAGAAAGTCAAATGAGGGTGGACCCAAGTGCATGGGAGTTGACACTACTGACAGCTCCACAGACAGTGCGGGCACCCTGAAAATTTGTACATTGAAGTCTAATCCCTGGCATGATACACTTGAGAGGAATGGTCTTAGGGAGGCGATGAGATCATGAGCCTGGAGCCCTCATGATCAAATGAGTGCCCTCAGGAAAGAAACCCCTGAGAGCTCCTCCACCTCCTCTACCACGTGAAATTACGGAGAGAAGCCCGTCACTTGTGAGTCAGATACCAGGCCTGTCACTTCCTTGACCTTAGAACTTTGCAACCCCAGCACTGTGAAAAACACCTTCCTGCAGCTTATAAGACACTCAGTCTTTGATGCCCTGTTATAGCAGCCTGAACAGAGTAACAGGGATGAAAAGCAGGGCCTGGGAGGAGTGGTCGACAGCAGAAACTGCTGGAGTGAGACAGAGAAAATGAAGAACCGGAAACACCTGGGGAAGCCAGTCCCTTCTAGAAACTATCAAAAGAAAGAGAAAATGGAATTTAACAAAAGAATACAGTAGATGACTGTTTAGCAAGTATACTCACTTTCTCCCTCAAGATCTGTAGAGGTTTATTGTCCTCATTCTCATATTGGCCTTGACCCAGTGACTTGATCTGGCTAATGGGGTGCGCAGATATGCCCTGACCAGGAGGTTGAAATTGCTTTCCTCACTGGGCTTGCTCTCCTGGGTTTCTGAGTTTCACCATGAGTAAAGAGGTGTTGAGGGCCTAGGAGATGGCTCAGTGGAATAAGTGCTTCCCTGGCAAGCTCAAGGGCCTAAGTTCAATCCCTGGTTCTGGACCAAAAAAAAAAAAAAAAGAGAGAGAGAGAGATGTTGGGCAAAAATAGCAGACTTTAGGTACCACAAGACAAAGGAGGATGAGCAGTAACCAACAGCTGGGGACTTCGCTTAGATCTGTGAAACTCTAGCCAACCCACAGACAAAAAACAACTGCCTGTTGAATGCTAGTTGGGATGGCCACAGTGAAGAGGTTTAATAACATTGCTAACTGCCTCAAAAAGAAACTACATCACTATGGATATAGCTGTCCAACATAAGGCAAAATACTCAGTCCAGTAGGGTTATTTTTGAGGTAGATGTACTAGAAGTGGGTTTATATACTACCAGGACTGGTGAGATGAAATGAAAGAGAGTTCTGATGCCATGGCGGAGAGGAGCGAAACAGCTCTGGAAAGGTAATGCCCATGAAAAGAATGAAAGGGAATGAAATTCTGAGGACAAAGGGAGGGGCTAGCCTTATATAAGAGAAAGAGCATGTCTGTTATAATAAAAGGAGAGAAGGTGGGTGCAGGCGCCAGAAGGTTTAAAGATTTGGTAGAGGAAAGATGAGTAGCTCAGGTTAGACACCCTCAAATTTCTCAATGAAAACAATGACGCCAGATCATAAATGGAGACTGCCTTTAACAGTGGTGAGGGGGTGTCTTGTTGCCTCCTGTTTGCCTTTCCTAAAATGTCTAATTTTCTCTACTGACCTAAATTCTGAGCCCTCCTTCCACGTGAAAGCTTCTCGTCCTTCCTCTCGCTTCCCAGGCCCCCTCCACTTTCCTATAGCACTTGTCACCCTCCCCAGTCTCATGTTTGATCAGCATTTCTCAGTGTTTGTTGCAGGATTAAGCATCCTTTCCCTTCTGCTAGACTTGAGTTTGACAGATAGGGGTGTCACATTATTCACTTCTTTGGAGTCCACCCTAATACCACTGACATGTTGATGGTCATAGTGAGGAGGTTTAATAATTACTTGTTAATGGGCTCAAAAAGAAAAAAGTGTTTGTCACTGCTCCCTCTTACAGAATAGCTGGTGTGGACCAAGGCAGATCAGGCAAGACTGGCTGTTAAGAGTTAGCTACTAGAACTATTGTTTCTAGAGACAGTCATTTTTTTTTTTTTTTTTTTTTTTTTTTTGGTTTGGAGTTTTTTGGGTTTTTTTTCTCACTTATGCCAATGTCCCTGAAGCCTGATCCGTTTTCTTTTCTTGACTGCCTCAAAAATTCTTTCATCAATCCTGCCTTTGGAAATACTGACATCTTCCCTGGAAAAGCAAAAGGGATATTTTCCAGATGTTTTTTAAAGCCATTGCTCAAAGGGCTCTCTGTTTTATTTTTAATGAAACAGAAAGTGCCCTATCTGACAGGTAATGCTAGGGAGCCTGTATTTCATGCAAGGGGTCCCAGAAATAACAAGCAGCTCATACGCTCACACCATCCCAGCTACACAGATCGAATTTATGCCTGAGAGAGCAAAGGGTGTCAGCTCACAATGCTCTGCCACACTGAGTAAGGCTGATAGAAAGGACTTTGGAGACTCAGTCTGATGTGTTCTGAGGTCCTATGTTGCCATATTCAACACCCACCAAAGCCCCACACAGAGGAAATGGGACTGGATCAGAGAATACTGTTGCCTGGCAACCGGGCCACAGCTGGCAAACTAGTGAAGCAGGTGAGGTGCCTATTCCTGCACCCCCTCAAGAGCACTGATCCACCCTCACAAGTTGCCAACCTCACCAGACACCAAAATTACTGCCCCGTTTCACCCTCCCTTCTCCGAATGTCACTCAGGAGAGGACCCCCAGCCTGCAACCAGGCCGAGTGAAATTCTCTTCTGAGTGCCCAGAGCCAAGCTATCCTCCCTTTCCGATCAAGCACAAACAGTGGCACCAGTACATAGCCCACTGGGCTCCAGGTGCCCAGAACCTGGGGGCTTAGTCGCTCGAGATCACATTTGCCGATCTCTTAGCAGTGTGCCAGCACAAGTGGTTGCTCCGTAAGTGCTTCAGCTTCTAAGAGCATGGGAGGCAGAACATTTGACCCACCTGGAAAGGCTCCAGCTGTGGGCCCTGAGGCAGCCCTTCCTCTTTCAGGGCTGTTCACCACACCTGTGAAGAGATCGGTGCAACAGCTCTCTCACAGGTGCCATGAAGGCGGAATTAGAACATCCGTTTTTAATTGGCAAGATGAGTCGGGGCCAATGCAGATGGAGGTTTTAGAGGCTGTATAGTATCTCTCCCAAAAGTATCATTCATATTTTAAAACAATACTCTGACCTCTTCCTTCTTCTGTGGAAGGTGATGTTTTTCACCTTGAGCAACAGAAATACTTCATTCACAGAAGGAATTTCATTTGTTTGCATGGGGCAGGTGTTCGGCTTAATTACAGAAGTCTGACCCTTAGTTACAGGGTCATCAAATGACAGCCTACAGTACGTGGCCTACCTACCATTTGCTGTTGTATAACAGGTGAGCTAAGAGTGGTTTAACATTTGTAAGTGGTTGGAAGAAACTCAAAAGAAGACTATTTGGACACATTAAAAATGATATCAAATTCAAATAACAGTGTCCAAAAATGGAGCTTTATTGGAACACAGCCATACTCACTCTCATACATACTGCAGCTCTGGTGCTACACCAGCAGAACTAAGCAGAGACCATATGGCCTGGAAAGAGAAAAACATTTACTAATTGGTTCTTTAATGAAAAAAATCCCCAACCCTTCATACAGACCATCTTTCTGATTTCCCAGTACTCCTTCCAGAAGGGGACCTAGAATTGCTCAGGCTTTGGTTCTAAGAATCTCTCTTTTACAAGAAATTTTCACTTGTCAGGCTACTATACAAGAATGTTGGGTGGCTTACAAGCAACAGATACATATTTCCTACAATTCCAGAGGCTGGGAGGTTCCGGACCAAGGAAGCAACAGACTCAGTGTTTGCTGAGGGTCTGATTCACAGACAGCCGTCCTGTCACTACAACCCATCACAGGCACAAGAGTGGAGGAAGCCCCCAGGTGCCCTTCCTAAAGGCACCAACCCATTTGTAAGGGCTCCATCCTCGTGCCATAATCGCCTCCCAAAGACCCTTCCTCCTCATACCATCATGTTGAGGGGTGATATGAACATTTATAGCAGAGGGTTATGAGCTGGGTGGGTCACGTGCAGAAGGGCAGCCAGGACTGTGGGGCTTGGATGCATCATGGGGAGGATGGTCAGACAGGAATCAAAGGGCAGGGGTAGTCACCCAAACATCTATGAGGGAAGAGAAGTGTCTTAGTCACTCCCCCATCACTGGGACATAATCCCCAACACCCCCCACATAAGAGGAGAGATTTGAGCTCACACTTTTAATCCATGGCCATCTGCCCCTGAGTCAGAAACCAGATGGAGGAGGGGTTGGTGGCTGAGAAAGGTGCTCAAACCACGGCAGGCAGGAAGCAAGAACATACTCTCTCAGGTCACAGACCCAGGGACCTGCCTCCAACCAGGGTCTTCCAGTAACAGCATATTCAGCTACTGAGCTCATCAATGAGTGAATCCACTGCTGAGAAGAGCATGCACAATCACTTTCCACACATGGAGAATGGGGAAAACAGTTTAAAGCATAGCAACAAAGATCCTTCTCTGCAGCTGCAAGAAGTAGAGCTGGGGCCGAAGATCCATTTCAGCTCAAGGGAAAGAAGCACCCTGACTGTCTGAGCTGTCACAAGAGATGATTTGCCTGTCATTACATAGATTCCAAGGAAGTCATTACATAGAGTGTCATGAATATAAAATGGAGGAGCAATGACAGATGGCCATTTGGTTGGTGTAGTGCTGTTATGGTTTGTGTGTATTTGTCCCCTGAAAGCCCCATGCAGTTATCGAGAGGCAGTTCTAGAGTTTGTGATTAATTCATGATCCAAGGCTGGGATCACAGGTGTATTGCTGGGATTATGGGGGTGAGTGCTACACCCAGCCTGGAGCACATAGCCTCAATACAGCAAAAGGGAGACAGGCTTGCTCTCCATACCCACTGTTGCTGCTGCTCCTCCCTTCGCTCTCTGCTCTTTGCCTCCACCATGGAAGGTTGCCTTCTGCCATGTGCCGCTCTGCCGTGGAGCCAGCTGAGTACGGACTGAAATCCCCAGTAACTATGAGCTAAATAAACCTTTCCTTCCTTCATTTTGAGCATCGGATATTTGCCCCAGCAATGAGAGAAGAGTAACTGAGACAAGTGGGTACCCTTTAAAAAGGATCTTTCATCCTGCAAAGGTCTCCTTAATGACACCATGAACATCCACAGGGACAGGCTCCTGGATGCCACGTTTGTACAAAGTGGTTGGACATCAGTGTGTTGGACTGCCTATGTTTGTCTCCTTTCTGGGGCTGAGTCCAGGGGGATTCCTAGTTCAACAACTTTACAGGAGTCATGGTGAGAACATAGGAGAGGCCAAGGTATTCTGCTTGCTGCTGTGGAACAGTTCTACCCCTTAGGCGGGCTAAGAAGGAAATAGGTGGACTGAGGTATTCTTTGTCATTGTGTTATCCCCAGGTTACAATACTGGACACCCTCGACCTAAAGGAAAAGAGGTTTATTTTGACACAGTTTGTAGTCAGCTGGCCCCACAGCAAGTGAGAACACGGGGCAAAGTAGCTGCTCATGGCGTGGCAACAGGAAAGAAGGTAAACCCTTCCAGGCCATGCCCCCAGCAAGCCACCACTTCTGACCAAACCCTACCTCTCAACACACTGTGACTGGATTACGGAAGCAATAGAGCTGGTTTTCTGCTGAGTTTACCTCCCTTCCTGGCTCCCTCTACAAACTCTAAGTCAAACTAAACTTTCCTCTTTTAAGTTGCGAGTGGTAGGTACTATGTCCCAGTGATGAGAGAGTGACCGAGATAGGAGGGCAAGGAAAAGACGGAGAAAGCTCTTCCTGGACTCTCCACAATCACCTCAAGCAAACTCTTCATGAAACCTGGATTCCATCACAAAACAGACTTCACTTCCTACACACTAGCCTGATGGATCCTCTCGCTCACAGTTCAAAGAACTTTTAAGTCATGTCCTTACAGGAGAAGGATGCTTACAACTGGCCAGCCTGGCCAGTGAACTTAGGTACTTTTGGACCTGGGAGTCTATGACTCTATTAGCCAACCTAAAGGAGAGGCCCTACCTTTCTCCAAGCAGTGCCTAGGGAGTTTGAGAGGCCACCACCCAAGCAGGGACCACAGACATGGCGTGCCAGTGTGCACATACCGTGTTGGTATTGCTCTTTATAGGAATAGGCTAACGCAAATCTATCACACCACACTGTAGTGAAGAATAATGAATAGGGCCATTAACAAATGACAAGTGCTACATTCCTTATTATTATCTTTCATGTATACATCATTTTATTTCTGTAGCATCCCACAGGTGTTGAATGCAAATGGACTAAGAAACATTTTTGAAGACTTACAGCCTCCTATAAAGAAAAAAAGAAAAAAAAATTGCGAGCACAGAACAGGATAGCTCTCTGGTTAAGAATTGACTGAACTACCCTGAGGAGAACTTGGGAGGGCCCTTTCAGGAATGTTGATTAACTGGAAAGCCTTGGAAGCCAAGGTCACTCATATTTGCTCCAATGCAGTAAGAGCTACTCTAGCTACAGGACATGACCCGGCCCCACCTGAAGACCACAGCTGTTCATGTGCTCAGAGTCATAGAAACTGGACCCAGGTGATGTGTGGCCAGATGTTCTTCATAACTCTCTTTGCTCCAGCAAGAAAATGGCACTTATCCACCCTTGATCCAGTTTATTCCCTCTCCCTGATTTCACTATTCACCATCTGTCTCTCAGTTTCTTCCCTATGCTCTCATTTTGCACAAAGAGAAAGGAAACATGTTGTTAAGTAACTTTTACAAAGAACACAGGCTGATGTTGAGATTGGGAAATACAGGCTGTCTCTGGACTAGCAATGATGCCCCTGTAAGGATCAGTGTAGGAAGAAGGCCAGCCCGGGGCCAGAAGACAGGACAGAGGAGCTGGCCCCCGGCCCCACTGCTGCCTCAGTGATATGGGTAGCCATGCAGACCATCCCCATCCGGCGCTATCCAAGGAACAAACCAGCCCAGATGTCAGGTCAGACCATGAGGTTGGAATAGCCAAACTAAAGTCAGGAAGATGCTAGGTATTGATACCAAAGAACTGCAGGCAAAGGTCACATCTGGAGGAGACTCCATGAATGTTCTGTGAGTTACTAAGAGTGGAAAATCATGCGCTGAGCTAAAGAGACACCAGTAGCAGAGGTGAGGCACGGAAGCAACAAAGGGAGTAGAAAAATAAAGGTGGCAAAAATCCAGAGAGGACAACAGGAAAATGAGTTGGTCTTCATAGAGATGTGTTGTGGGACAGTAGGATCCGAGCCAGCTCTCAGTCTGTGAATTTCAACCTCCTTCCCATTGTGCCCTCAAACACACCTCAGCTCTGACAACAGAGCAATGGTGAGCTGTGTCTCTACATGCCACTAAGCCATGCCTTCCCCACTTTGTTTTAATTGGGACACAGAGGAAAGCATCCCCCCCAAATGGCATCCAACAAAATGCTCTCTCCATGGCTGCCTACATTTTTACTTTTCCCTAAGATGTTCCAGGGCTCAAAAAAAACAAAAAAAAAACAAAAACAAAAAAAAGAGGTACTTGCCCGCTTATCAGTACAAGTAACTATTGCACTAGATCACTGAAAAATAAAGATCCCGGCCCTCCACAAGGAGAGTGCAGGCTAGCTAAAAAGAGAGGAAAATATATTTTCAAGGCCAGTTATTTAATATCCTAATCTTTCCCAGGCTATGACCCATTTCATGACATCAGATTCTTTCCTTATAAAAAAAAAAAAAAAAAAATTCCCCAAGAAACTGTGATCTCTTTGACTTAGAGCAACATAGTACCTGTGTTAGTTTTCTCTCATTGCTGCAACAAATGACACAAACTTATTTTATTATTCTAGAATCCTGTAGATTACAAGTCCATTATGAGCTAAAATCACGTAAGGAGTGTTCCCTCTGAAGCCTCCAGGAGAGTCTCTTTCCTTTCTTTTTGCAGCTTCCAGGAGGCCACCACCACCCCTTGGCTCGCGGCCTCATTCTTCCATCTCCCAAGCCAACAATAATGTGTGAAGTGCTTCTCTCAGAAAATGACTCTGACGTCTTCTCTGATGCCTTTCAGTTTAACCACTCTTCTGATTATGCCGAACTGACCTGTTTCATCCAGGATAATTCTCTTATTTAAGCTCAGCTGTTTAGCAAGGTAATTCCAGGTGTAAATTTAATTTCTCTTGGCATATAGCCTGGTACCTTCAGTTTCCAGGAGTTAGGATATGGGCATCTTTGGAGCAGGGCATTATTCTGCCTAGCATGGCACCAACAGGAGCTCAGCTATCTCAGAATGTGTGAGAAACAGTTTCCTCTACTAGTTAAGGACACAGCCCTGGCTAAGTCTCTTACCACTTTGGCTTCCTCCTTTAAAATTAGTGACTTTTGCCTAGGAAGAGCTTAAAGACCTATAACTTTATGGAGCTAAGATGGGATCATGAAAAGATGCGCTTCTGTCCTGCGCGTTATAATGTTCCAAGCACTTGTCCACGCTTTGTCCCATTGGATCCTCACATCGATGCTGTGCCATAAGTAGGGAAGATGCTGCCATTTCTCCTCACTTTGTATAACTGTAACCCCGATCATAAGCCAAGCGATTTGTCCAAGATCACACAACTAATACCTAACTGGCCTCGCTGCAAATTGAAGTCTCCTGATAAAGCACACCATACATGACAACCTCTCAGGAGCATGTACACGTCCACAGAGGGCAAATGTAAGCCCTCACACACCACCAGCACCCAGACAAATCAGCGTGAGCAAGGTGGAAAGGTGCAGCGCCAGCAGCTGCAGGTCTCTAAAGACAACTCAGGACTCTGGGTCCCCGCTGCAGATTCTTGCCTGCCATCTGGCTCTGCCCTAGGAGAAGCATGTTCACTTGTGCAGGTCCAAAGAATGGGCTTCTACTGGCAGGAAGGGCAATGAAACCAAGGCAATTTACTTCCTATCCTTGCAAGAATGGGCACCAGCCCAACCAACAGTCTGAGCACCGCAGTGTTCACACTGCTGCACCCTACAGCGTGATCCCCTCTTCTTGTCCTCTTTTCCTAAGAGTACTAAGAGATAGCAAGCTATGCTGGCCAGCATCTAATTTTTGACCTGCTTGCTCCGTAAATAACGTGTGTGTGCTTTTATTTATTTATTTTTGTATGTGTGTGCTTTTAAAGAAAAGATTAAAATACAAGGAAACTGCCAGTGCTCTTCCAGAATTATAGCAAATTCTGTTCTTAACTGTCCAGTATTTACCCATTCCCTCATTTGTTTAGAAACCCTTTTGAAAGAATGATAGCATGACCAGTTATAAGCCTTGCCCCCAAAATGCCAGTTTAGCTCTTTGTTTCTCCCAGGCGCTACTCAGCCAGTAGCTGCGGAGGCCCGGGGCATCTCCCTGCCTCTGTACAGCCCCAGCTGGTCTCTATGTATGACAAGACAGGATAACTAATCAGAGCTCTGGAAAAATTTCATCCCACCCTATTGAGTCCAACTTAATGGGAGAAAAACTGTGAAGAGTGAAGGCATTTTCTAGAGAACAAGGAACAAATCTGAAGGGCACTACCCGAAAAGCCTCAGCCACGCAGTGCCCGTAGGGGGCACCCACTGCCACATCTGCACACCTTCTGAGGAGAACACTCTCTCCACTCACCAATAACCTGCTTGCCCTGCCCTCCATTCTCTACTGCATAGGAATAATTAACGGCTTCTGTGGGAATTTACTGAGTAATAAGATGAGCTGTAGACTTCGAAGACACTTAACCAAGGAAGGGCTCTGCTGTCAGGCTTATTTGCCAAATAAATAAGGAAAGAAAAAAAAGTTGATTTTTTTTTTTCTGGTACTGGAGATTGAACCCAAGGGCCTTTGCACTAAGCTACAACTGCAGGCCTTCTCACACGTCTTTTTCAGGCTAGGCTTAAACTTGCAGTCTTCCTGCCTCCGTATAACTGAACAAGATAATTGTTAAAAATACAATTAGGTTTTTGGGCGTTTCAGTCACATTTGCTAATTGCTCCTTTGTTCAGGCCACTACTATCAGGTGTCCTGGGTTCCCACCTTAACACAGATGGCCAGCACTGCCCTGAGGTTAAGCTGCCCTATTGTCTTCTCCACAGAGTAATATTATGCTGACTGGGCTAAGGCTCTTGTATCTGGGCAGATGGACAAATGGGAAAGCACCGAGCACGGCACTCAGAACCTCAGCTGGGCCTCTTGCTGAGCACCACCTAGCTGGGTAGCTCCTATCTGAGGGAGGGTTTCTCCCCCTGCTGGAAGTGGGAAGGGTCACCAACTGGTCACCATGGTCCCTTCCTTCTACCCTCAACACTTACGTCCTTTGTCGTACAGGATCAGAACTACAGTCTAATTGTGAATCAGGTCATCTCAAGCTGGTAACAATCACAGTGTACATCTGTATTAAAAACTTGCAAAACAAGCATCTAAAACTTGATTCTTATCCACAGGGGAGATGTAAACTGCACACTCAGCAAACATGCTGCCATTCTGCAAACAAACACTCCAGTGCCTAATAAAAGTTAGTGAGTTGAGATGAGGCCGGTTTTACCTGAGAAACTCTCAGAGGATGCTGAGAAACTCTGCCTCTGTCGTTCCTGACCTACCGGGATGGGGAACCCTTTGGGAAAAATAAATTTGGTTGGAGTAAAAATATTTTTATGGGGCCAAGGAGATAGCTCAATAGAAAAAAGTGCTTGCCTTTTTGAACTGAGTTCAATCCCCCGTTATGCCAAATTAATTAATTAATTTAAAAAATAAAAGCGTTTTTATATAGATGTCTGTAGATGAAGGAAAAAGAGCATCAGCGTCACTTAAATACATTAGTGCATAGGTCAGACTCCTATTAGCATAATCCATTTTAAAAATACATACTAGGGCCAGCCAGATAGCTCAGCAGATTAAAGCACCTGCATAGGCAGAGCACAAGGGCCTGCCAACCTGCAGTGCCACCTCCACCCCTGGGGCCTGCTCAGATGGACATTGAGGCTGGGCGTGGTGGTGTGTGCCCATAATCCCAGCACTTGGGAGGCTGAAAAAAAGGAGGATCACTATGAGTCCAATCGTGTAGTGAGACCCTGAACACCCTGTCCTAAATACATAAAATAAAATAATAATTAAAAAATACATACTACCAGGTAGGGTGATATACATTTATAATCCCAGCATTTGGTAGGGTGAGGCAGGAAGATTGGTACAAAGTAGGTGTCAGCCTGGGCTACAAAATGAGTTTAAGACCAACTTGAACTATAGTAACACTGTGTCTCAAGATAAAATAAAATCCAGATGAAAACAAAACAAAAATCTCTTGCTGAGGGTGCTGGTGCACACCTGTAATCCCAGAGTCTGGGAGGCTGAGGCAGGAGGGTTGCTGTGAGTTGGCAGCCAGCCCGAACTGTCTCATAAAAACAAAACCATAAAAAGGAAAACCACAGTATATATGACTTGGCTTTGAAAAATGCTGTACAATGAAAAGGTTCCCTCGCACCCTTGCCCAGCCCACGTCAAGCCACCCCTCCTAAAAGTGGACCATTATGACTTGTGTGTGCTTCCCAGAGCTCCTGGGCAGGAAGATGCGAGTGTAAGCATTCATTTTTACTCTGCAGCCCCCTAAACCCCCACCTGTCTTTTGTGCCAAAAGCTGTCATCACACATTGTTCTGCATCTTGATTTCATTTCTCTTACTGAACAAGCTGATAGATAAAAACCACCCATAAATATAAGGATTTCTAAATAGTTTTTAGGAAAGAAGTTCGAGTACATTTTATAGCACCATTCATATTTCTCTTTCTGTGAATTCCTCAGTGATATTATTTGCCTAATTCTTTTCTATTGGATTTAAATTCTTTTTTCTTCACTCTTTGGAGCTTTTTACTTACTAAAGCAATGAGTCTTTTGGTCACTTGTCCTTTCAGTTTGCTTTCTTTTCAGTAGATTTTACTTTTCAGATTACTTTTCCAAATTTTTACCTAGTCAAATAAAGCAGACTTTACTTTTATCTGGGTTCAGGTCTTAGTGTTATGGTTTGGATCTAGATGTTCCTCAAAGCTTCAGGCAGTCACAGGTGGGGAGTTTTGAACATGGCTGAATCTTGGTATATAAATGTGGATTAAAGATATGACACTTGAACTGAGAGTGTGGATAACAGAAGCCCCACCTAGGTATGTGTGGAACTCATCAACAGGCTTGTAGCCAGGTGGAATATAAATGGACAGAAAGAAAGCAGGCCTGCTGCTTGCTGCTTTGGCTGCTAACTGCCTTCCTGCCTGCCATGCCATGAAAGTTTCCCTCCTGTGATGCCTTTGGAACCAGCTGACTATGAACCAAAACCTCTACAAACTGTGCTGAAATGAACCATACCTCCTTTAACTTTGGTGTTGGGTATCTTGCATCAGCAACAAGAAAAGTAACTAAAACAGATTTTGGTACCAGGAGTGGGGCCATTGCTGTAACTGCACCTGACAATGATTTAGTACTCTTTGGACCTGTCTTGTGAAAAGAGTTTGGAAAATTTTGAAGATGCCAGCTAAAGAAGCAGTCCTGAAATGTTTTAAGATATACCTGATGAGAAATTTTGGACAGAAGACTAGAATACTGATTGAAATGCTGCTGGTGAAGACCAGATCCAGGAAGTTCCAGGTAGGAACAAAAACTTCATTGGCTATTGGGCTTCAGACTATGCATGTTAAGCTTTCACAGAAAATTTGTCTGCATTTTGCTCTTATCCAGAGTCTTTGCCTGAGCTTGAGTTTAAGGTCAGTGAACTAAATAATCTGGAAAATGAAATTTCAAAGTATCTAACATTGAAGTGAGGCATAGCTACTGGTAAGGATTTTTGGCCAGATCTATGTTGAGAATTAAGAACAAAGAGCCAAGCAGAATGATTAAAAACATTTTGAGTTTGGGCAGAAAGGAAACACCAG
Source organism: Ctenomys sociabilis (assembly GCA_004027165.1). Classification (NCBI taxonomy): domain Eukaryota; kingdom Metazoa; phylum Chordata; class Mammalia; order Rodentia; family Ctenomyidae; genus Ctenomys; species Ctenomys sociabilis. Next base: position 25,171 of record PVKA01014660.1, read on the forward strand.
TAAAGCTGTAGACTGCAAAGGAGCAGAGGAGATCTTGATTGCTGGGAAGGGATAGGACAACATAAATGATGGCCTGAAGTATCACAAGAACCAGCAGGACTCCAGGCTTTGCACCCTCAGAGTTACAAAGGTGAAAGACTGCCTTGCTGGGGAGATGGCTCACTGGAAGAAGAGCTTCCCTGGCAAGCACAAGGGCCTGAGTTCAATCCCTGGTTTCACCAAAAAAAAAAAAAAGTTTATGTCAAAAGACCGCCCCAGAGCACCACCTTCTACAGTACTGCCAGCCTTGGAAATTTGTTCCTCAGGATTGGGTTTACAGCACTCAGTAATCCAGGCCATCTACCCCTACAAAAGAAGGACCATTCTGTATTTGTACATACAGAACAGATAGGATAAATATGAAGCTACTTTTACATAATTCTATGAGAAGAAAGATTTGCACTAATAGTGTTTGGACAGAATATCCTGCCTGCTTCTTGTACTATGGATAACCACTAGGAAGATAACAATGTAAAAAGTATTAATTATTGAAACTGTACTATAATTCAGCTTTTAAAAAAGATAGGTACACAGCTACATTCTCTTAATTCAATGAAGAGGCATCTGCTCTAATAGTGTTTGTAAACAGAATATCATGTCTGCACCTTGTACAACAAATAACCACTAAGAAAACAGTATGCAATGTATTACCTATTGAATCTGTCCTACTAATTTGATTTGAAACTGTCTCATTGCTATTTGTTCTTCAATAAAATCATGGAAAAAAAAAAAAAAAAAAGAAAGAAGCCTGGCTATTGCTCTAGCTGGGGGCAGGCTTTGGCATCATTCACATAGTGCTGCCTTTAAGAGCAGGCAGAATGCCAGAGTTGTAGATTCAGAGAGGCTTTTATCCAGACTTCAGAAAACTGCCTGGGGGGCTAGGCAATGTGCTATGAGTGTGGAGCCAAAAGTGTAGTGGAGACTGAAGAAGGTTGGAGAAGCCGGGAATAGGCCTTGTATGAAGAAAGCTGTAAGCAGTCAACAAACTGGCCTGAGAGATAAACTGTGGGAGCTACAACTGTTGGCGGTGCCATAGGGGTCGAGCCACCCTAACCCTTTGGAGTTCATATTTTGCTACAGATCAACCCAGATGCTGGCCATGGAACTACAGGTCTTAATGTCTTTCCTAGTCCTCTCTATCCCCCTGTTTGTACCTTTTGGAGTGGAAATATTTATCTTGTGCTTTTGTATGTTGGAAGTGTTTGATTTTATTTGTACAGGAATCACAGCCAATAATTTGTCTCAGAGGAGGCTTTAAAATTGTACTTTTCAGCAATGCTAAAAACTGCTAGGACATTAGCAACTCTTAAATGTCTTTTATGTAAATGGATGCATAATAGTCTTTTGGGGGCCAAGCCTGATGTCTAGATATCCTCTTACCAATGCCTCTTGTAGTCACAGGTAAGGCTTTTCAGAGGTAGCTAGATCCACAGTTCTTGATATTGGGATTAAGGTAGTGATTACTAAATTAATCCACAAATTGGCTAAGCATAATCTGGGGTGCAAATAATAGGAAGGCCCACCCTGGGGTAGGTGGTGCCACCAGAAAGGTGGGGAGCCAGGGAGAGATAAATGGAGAGGTAGGTTTCCTGGTTGCTGCTCTCTGCCTCACTTGCCACCCTATGGAATATTTCTTCTCTCCAATGCCCTTATGCCATATTACCCTGCCTTGAAACCAACTGACTATAGACTGAACCCTCTGTAAACTGTGAGCTGAAATAAACCTTTCCTTCTTTCACTTTTAATGTTGGATATTTTATCTCAGCAATGAGACAAAAGTAACAAACAGTTTGAAAGATTTCCTCCTGGCCCTTTATAGTTTAATTTTTACATTTAAAGTTTTCATTTTCAGTTTGTGTTTCATGCTCGGGTATATATGGTGGGAAGTAAATATGCAATTTTATTTCCCAACATAAGGCTACCAGTTATCCCTGTAACACATATTTATTCTTTTCTTCTAATGAATTCAGATGATACTTTATTAAATAGTAAATGATCATATGCATTTAGATCTACTTCTGGACCATCAATTTGCTTCCTTTTAATCAGCTTCCGTAAATAAGGCAATATAATAAGTCTTAATGCATATGTTATGACTTGTATCTAGATGTCCCCTTGAAGCTTCATGTGGTCATGGGACTTTTTCAGAGGTGGCTGAATCTAGAGGACGTGTGATTAGTGAGTCAGTCCACAGACTGGTTCAGCGTAGTACTGGCTAGGATTAATGATGTAAGAGCTACACTCACCCTGGGGCAGGTGCATACAATATAAGGTTTACAAAGACTCTTGCCCTTCTCGTGTTGTTTTTGCCATCTTCTGCAGCCGCTCTGTATGTGCCACTGTGCCACTCTGCCTGGGAGCCAGCCAGTTATGGACTGAAACCTCTGCAAACTATGAGCTAAATAAACCTTTCCCCTTTTAACTTTGGGTGTCAGATATTTTATCTCAACCATGACAGAAAAGTAACTATGATGGTCTAGTAGAATCAGTTCCCCTAAAATGTTTTTCTTTTTCAGAACTTTCCTGACAACAGTAAAAGTTTACTTTTCTCCATTTGAATTGCAAAATAAACTTACCAGTTTTTCAAAAAGTTCAATAGTACTTTTATTTAAGTCATGTGAAATTTATGTTAACTTCAAGAAAATGACATCATTGTTTTTCTGTACAGGAACATGATAAATTTTTCCATTTGCTCTAGCTTCCTCCTATATCCTTTGGGAATATTTTTGAAATGCTCATAGTGGTCTTACAAGTTTTGTTGTTAAGTTTATTATTTGCTATACTTTTTGTTATTGTGAATGGCAGTTCTTCCTATGTTCCATTATTTTTTTGATGCACAAATATATGAAAGACAGTGATTTCAGTATACTAATTTTTGTATATTACTCTGTAGGATTCTTTTGTTTGAAATACATCTTAGTGAATTCCCTTATATTTTCCAGCCATACAACCATAACATAAGCAAATAGAAGCAATGGTCTCCTCTCATTTCTCTTTCCTAGTTATTTTCTCTTGTCTGATTACACTGATAAGTATCACTACTAGAGAGGGAAAAAATGAAAGCATAGTACTGAAAATATAGAACTTATTTTTATGAGAATTCTCTTAGTGTTTCCTCATTAAGGACAATGCTGACTTTTAGACTGAAATAGATGTATTTATTTATCCTTAATTTTATTGAAGAACAAATAGCAATGAGACAGTTTCAAATCAAATTAGTAGAACAGATCCAATAATTAATACATTACACATTGTTTTCTCAGTGGGCATGTGTTGTACAAGGTGCAGACATGATATTCTATTTACAAACACTATTAGAGCAGATGCCTCTATTCATTGAATTAAGAGAATGTAGCTGTGTACCTATCTTTATTTTTTAAAGCTGAATTATAGTAGTTTCAATAATTAATATTTTTTACATTGTTATCTTCCTAGTGGTTATCCATAGTACAAGAAGCAGACAGGATGCCCTGTCCAAACACTATTTAGCATAGTAAGGAAATTATGTTAACCATCTAGACAGCTGTTTTTGGGATCCTTTGGGGGTTCTATTTTAATAGCAAATAACCCCCTGAACAACTCCAAGTCTATTCATATCATTTGTCCCACCTAATTCCAGGAATAAAATTATTTTGATCATGATGTATTAGTCTTCAAAAGTACTAATGAAGTTGTTTTTCTAAATTTTAATGATTTTTTAATTGAAACTCATAAATGGCGTTGTTCTCTGGTGCTTATTTGTGCCTCCTCTGTCAGGTTTTGATAACTGTTATACTTATTTGCCTTTGTGTGCTCTAAAACATACTGGAATTGTCTGTTCTACGAAGGCTTAAAAAAAGTTTCTCTGTAAAACCCTCAGATGTTTTATAAGGTGAGGTGTAGCTTTATTTATTTATTTATTTATCCATCCATTTAAGGTTTCTGATTTGGAAATTTTGGATTTTTCTGATTCATTTGGCTAGATTTCAGTTTTTGGTAAAACAATCTAGTTCATTAGATTTTTCAACTTTAACCACATGGAGCTAAGCATAATTTTCTCCTGGGGCATGGGAGATAGCTTGTCGGTTTAAGTGCCTGCCTGGCAAGTGCAAGGACCTACACTTGATCCCCAGCACTACACACCATGCCAGTCCAGTGCCAAGCCAGCCACCAAAACTGGGCATGGTGGTACACGCCTATAATCCCAGTGCTGGGGAAGCTGAGACAGGAGGATCACTACAAATTCAAGCTGCAGAGTGAGATGCTGTATCAAATAAATAAATAAATAATGATTAAAATTTTTAAAAATTAAAAATAGTATTGTGATTCCTTTTATTTCCTGTTTATATCATTAACTTCCTATTTATTATATGCCTGTGTGTACTTCTACATTTTATTGATTATGTTAACTAATAGTTTATCTATAGTATTACTATCATCTCTGTCCTCTCCAGGGGAAAAAAAGAAAAGAAAAAAACAGTTTCGAAGTTCAACTACTTTGGTTTCTAACTCTAATTTCTCCTCTCACTGATTTATTCCTTCTGTTTTATTTTTTCTATATTCTACTTTGTTCTGTCAGAAGTTTTTGACTCAGATGATTAATTCATGTTTTAACATTCTCTCATGTAAATATTTAAAGCATCAGTTTTCTTCTGAAGATTGCTTTAGTTATATCACATCTGTTCAGATAGTGTTTTCATTCCTGGTCATTTTTTTTTTCCAGAAACATCTTCAGTTTCAGTGTCTATTTTCCTCTTTGAACCATGAACTATTTTTTGTTTTGTTTTGTTTTCATTCTTAGTCGAATGGTCTTTTGATTTTCTGATTTCATATTGATTTTTAGTTTCATTGCACTATAATCAGAGAATACTGCTTATATCTTTCTCTTTTTTTGGGATTTATTTGGGTTATCTTTGTTGCCTAATAGATAGTCAATATTTGTAGATGCTTCCTGGGACTCTGAATGATGCATTTGCTTCATTTAGTCTACAGGATTTGATATTTATCTATCAGATCTACTTTATTACTTATGTTAATTAGGTCTTCAGTACTGACTTTTATTATTTTTTTGTCCAGTTATCTGGAGACTGGGGTGTGTAAATTAAAGTGATCTGTTACCAGTGTATTTTGGTCTATTTCATCTCCTGAAATGTCCAATTTTTCAGTATCACTGCTGTGCTTCCTTTTCATTGGGAAATGTGTCCTTTAGTCTTATAAAGTTCTTTGATGTTACTTAATGTATCTTAAGTTGAATTCCACTTCATCAGCCATAAGCACATTACTACTATTTTTACATCTACATTTATTTTTTATTGATGCTGTTAAGCATTTACCTGGTGTTCTTTTACTCATTCTTCTATTTCCTACCTTCCTGGGTAGCTCTCCTATAGGGATATCTCTACAAACAACATAAATTGGGTTTTGATTTGTGATCCAATCTGAAAATCCCTTTAAAGGGTAAGTTAAACTCATTTATGCTTAGCAATATGGCAAATAGGCTTGCTCCTCACTCTCATTTTATATTATATCTTCCGGGGTTTGGGGGCACTATTTTTAGTCTTTCTGTGATCATTTCTCCTGTGTGATTCTTCTGGGAAGGTTTATGTTTTCATTCTAGTAATGACATTTGCAGCTACACATGATAATTTTAACCTGTGTCTACAGACATGACTTATTAATTCCGTGGTACAAGCAAACATAAAATTAGTTTATTTTCTCTTCTTTCCCTTCATTTTTCCTTCTGTGGAAGATACAAAACATAGTGTTTTGATTAGTGTGGGAAAGGAAAGATGCATATGTCCCTGGGAGTGAGCTATAAATATGCACAGATGGGGTTGGGGAGATGGCTCAGCAGTCTAAGTGCCTGCTTGGCAAGCACAAAATCTGGAATTTGATCCCCGACATTCCATGGCACAGTGGCCCTGAAATCAGGAATGTTGGCACGGGCCTATAATCCCAGTGCTGGGGAGGCTGAGACAGGAGGATCACTATGAGTCTCAACTGCATAGTGAGACCCTGTAACAACAACAGCAACAGCAAAGAGCACAGAGATACTGATGCGATGGTAGCTGTATGCAAGGACAGGACAACACATCACACAGTCCCTGGGCACCACTGACCCTGGCTATGCTACTCTGTCTCTCTCCCACTGCCTGCTTTCAGCCAATAGGTTAACTTTTCAATGTTTGCTATTTATTGCTAAATATCCTTACATTACTTCACCTGTCAGCTCTCAATTACATCTTCTGACTCCATGTAATGATAGAATGTGGTACTCAGTGAATTTCTTTCTTCCCCTTTCTCTTGCAAATAACTTTTGGTAGTATCATTGCTACATCATCAAGGTAAGGCACATCAGCATTCTCCTCCAATGTCCTAATCCTCATATTTGTCTTAGTCTTTGAGTTTAGATTTCTAGTTTAGTTTCTAGTTTAGTTTTCTAGCACATCCAGTGCTCACCTCCATATTCAATTGTTGGCTCAAGTTCATCCTCACTAGTTTGTTCAGGCAGGGCTCAGGAGAACAATATTCCCTGAGTTACTGCATGTCCAAAATTGTCTTTATACTTAAAAGGTGGCAAGAATAGATATAAATCATTGGTCCACACTCTCTTCCCTTTCTTATCTTGTAGATGCTATTTCACTGTCTTCTGAGCATTGACTTGCTGCAGAGGAAACTGGGGCTCCTTCGATAGCTTTCTACTCATTAGTGGCTTCATCTCTCTGCCTGGGTCCCCAGTGGATTCTATCTTTTTATTTATTGTTCTTTTTCAGCATCTATTTATTAGTTTTGAAATAAGTTCAAACCTAAGGAAAAGTCTCATGAAAAGTGTGAACTATTATGTCTCCTTGACACAAGCTCTCCAAATGGTGATATTTGACTGTATTTTCTGTCTTTACAAAGAAACACACAGATAGATCTTTTTGACATGGCACACCAGTGTGTACTTTCCAAAGCCAAGGACCTTCTTGTACGTAATGACCATGCATCAAAAAGTCAACACAACACAGATACAGCCAAATACAAGTGAAAGGTCCCATTGGAATTTCTCCATTCATCCCAGCAATGTCTCTTTTCTGTCTGGCCCAGAACCCTATACACAAACACATGTCTTGTCTGGTTGTCGTGTCTCACTAGGCTCCTCCAATCTGATACAGTTCCACAGGCTTTCTCTGCTTCTCAGGTTCTCGAGAGTCTCAAGAGGATAGGCCTTTCATTCCTCAGGGCCTGTGTCCGCTGGATATTTCCTCAGGCACAAGCCATGCATTCTTAGCAGGAATATAGTAGACATGATGCTGGGTTTTTCTGAGTGCATCACCTCTGGGGACATCATAAGACACCCAGTCCCACTTCTAGTGATGTTAGCCTCATCATCCATGAAAGCAGGTGTCTTCTACCTTGTGTCACTGGCAACTTATCAGATCTGTATTGAATTTGATTAAAACTCTGTGGGAAGCTGTTCTAATATTGCACCAATGGTCTGTTCCTTATGAAACCTCCACCCATAGCACTTAGCATCCACCAGCAGCTTTCACCTGCACCAATGACCACTGTGATTGGAAAATGCTGAGTGTTCATTTCCATCATTCCTTCTGAATTTATCAATCAGGGTTCTTCTGTAAAAAAAATCTCATTCCTCTCAGTTACTTAATCATTTTCTTACTTATCTACTTATCTGTACACTCATTCAGTCACTTTTTCACTCATTTATAACATTTTAGACTCATGGATTCCTAGTTCCTTCAGTAGGTTATAATGTGATTCTCTTCTTGGTGCTCAGATTATCCACAGTTTAACCAACAGAAACTTCTTGATACTAACATTTGTATACTTTTGACACAACCCTATCTTGTCTCAAGCATGTCCTGATTTTGCAGCATGGTAGATTTTTCAATTTCAGCAACATCCCTTAAATCAGCCATTCCTTTGAGGCTCCCAAGTAAATTTAGAGTGTTCAGAAACTAAGATCTGAATATTCAGCCTGTACTCAGTGCTATTGGAGATGCACAACTTCCAGAATATCTCAACAGAAAGAGCTAAAAATTATTCACACATAGGCTGGGGAGGTAGCTGGGTGGTCTAAGCTCCTGCCTGGCAAGCATAAGAACGCAGGCTTGATCCCCGGTACTTCATGCTGTGCTGGCCCCAGGCATCAAGCCAGCCACCAAAACTGGGCATGGTGGTGCACTCCTGTAATCCCAGTGCTGGGGAGACTGAGACAGGAGGATCACTATGAACCCAAGCTACATAGAGAGACCCTGTGCCAAAATAAAATGAAATAAAATTTTTTAAAAATTAAGCATTCACACATATATAGAAACATACTGATACTTCTAACTGCAAGCCAGCATTCTAGGTTCTTTCTAGCCATTTCTCTTTTGATGTTTATAAATCTCTTTTCAAAAATTAATTTTAGAAAACATGGTTCCTGTTTGCTCAGTAGGCCCTTGAGGCTCAGTGTCCCTATCAACAGAATGGGAGAAGGAATTGTTGTACTTCTTGCTAGCTCCAGAAGATCATGCAGACAGACAGAGACGGGAGACCCAAGTCTCTTAGCTGTTAGGACATCATGGTACTGTCCTTGGTGCTGACGGCGCTGCCTGGCAAACTTTCCCCTTTAGTTCATTCAAGACAGAATCTTACCCCATACCACAGACTCTCTCTGCCTCCATAACAACACATACTCAAAGATATAGCAGATTCCTCAAATTACCAGTTTGCTAGCTGCCCTGTCTCATTTCTCTTGCTGGCTGCAAAAGCAGCAGGAGGAACATGCCACTACTTGGCATCAGCTGCCTGGCTGTGAGTAAACACAGGCTCCCTCAGCCAAGCAGTGTGATTCAGGAAATACCCAGCCCAGGCTCTTGCCTGTGACCCAGTGTGAACCCTGAAGTTTCAGGCTGCAGTCAGTCAATGTCAGGTGTCCACGGTTCTAGGCCTCTTCTATCACGATATCAATCATAAATATCACCCTTACCAGTGGAAGTGGCAGATGGGTACATGAATTCTTCAAAAGCCAATGCACTTGCCAAGGATCAAGGACCATATGAATGAAACATGAACAGTGAGTTTTTCCAAGCTTGGGAGGCTGGACACGACCCCTACACAGCTACATGAACAGGCGCTACAAGGCCTAGCCAGTTTCCCATCAGACTAGAAAACATTTCTGTGACTCTCTTCTCTATGCAATCTCTTTAAGGAAGACCCAGAACCACAAGAGCAAAACAAGAAAGGCAACACTGGTAGGAGCACTGGGCCTTCAGCTTTTCTAAAAGAATGAAGATAAAAAAAATAATCTTTTGATAAAATAATCCTTTAAAACCAAATGCCCTCCTTCAGAAGCCTGTGCAGCATGGAAATAGCATCCTTGAGGGATCAGACTAAACAAGCGCTAATCATTTGCATTCTCTATGATGGCTGTCATGGCTGGAGGGTCCAGCAGGCTCCCAGCATCCCTGGTGGCAGCTCCCTGCTCCCTCCAGAGATTTGTATTTTACAGATGCAAATGCAGCACAGTTTGCATCTGCAGAGAACTAGGAGTATGGACCAAGAGGCCAGGTTCTAGAGAAGTTCTGCCATTAGCCAGCCAAGGAAATCTTCAAAAAGTAACCACCCCTCCCTCCTCAGCTGCAGCATTTCCTATAGAGAGCACAAGTGGATCAAAGAAAGTCAGACTCCCAACCTTAACAAGGGAGGATGCTGGCTCAGCCCTGTGCCTAGCTGCTAGCTCATTCCCAGATTGTACACCCACCATGCCGTAACAGAAGGCCTTGTGCTTGCCCGGTCAGCTGCTGGAACACCCAGGGCTCTGATGCAGCTGTTACTGTGTCCAAACGCAATCCTTACTTCAAAATCAACAGCAATGACAAATGACAGAGAAAATAAAATATGGCAAACCCTTATGACAAATCCAAATCAGCAAATGAAAGAGTAGGGAAAGTGGTTGCCTTAGGGACATTTCTCTAAATTGCCCACCTTTTGCCTCTCCTAGAGATACAGATAACAAAAGGAAGCCACTCACTGAGTCAGAAAATACATCAACCCTTGTTCACAGATGAACTCAGCTGCTAGCAGCACTGATACTTTTGGAGGAAATAACCAAAAACTAGGAGTCTCCAGCTTAAAAGGAGCCTGGCAAAATGCAAAACAATGTACTTCTTCCTTCCTTGAAAGTATAAACGATTTGCCTGGAGTTATCCTAATTAGGACACAGTGAAAATGAAATATACAGAAACACACACACACACACACACACACACACACACACAGATACACTCACCCAAGAACTGGCCCCTCCATCCTACAGCAGTGAGGACAGACTGTAATGGACATGATGTGTACAACCATTAAACAGTTCTCCAGCCTATTTGCGTACAGTGTCTCAATAATGTGTTATGAGGTGTGTTTGTAATTGGCTACTGCTGATAGTGGTCCTTGAAAGAGAAATGGAGTGTGTCTAAATGCAGACAAAGCTACTTAGTTCACCAGGACAAGATGAGATGTTCCTCACAAGATCCAAATGGGATATTCAGGGCTTCTTCTACCCATGGCTTGGGAGAGAGGAAAAGGAATAATCTATCTCAATTTTCTCAGCTCCAGAAACAATATTTATAAAATAGAAGGTGATTTCAGAGCTCATTTATTTTCCTGGTTCACAGTCTCCACTCTCTGCTGACATCATTTTCTAATCAATTTTATTCCTAACAATCACAGGAACATCCTCAATTCTACTTGAAATTATTAAAAGCAAATCCATTTTTACCTTGTCTTTGAGTCCTATCTTTCAAAAACCAGTTTAATTTCTGCACTGCCTTCTTTTGGAAGCAATATTCCAGATAGCCAACTAGCCACACAAGTTCCTTCCGTCTCCCTTTCTTATTTCTAAGTCCCTGTGGTCTCTCCAAATACAGAGAATCAATTTCTCCCAGTCCCATTTCTAGGCACTGTCTTCTTAACTCGCTGGTTAACCAAGACCTATCTATAGACTCCAAGGAAAGACTCCAAGGAAAAATCTCTTAAATAATAAGCATCTTGGAAATTACACAGTCCATGGTTTTAAACTCATAAAAAGAAAGAATAATCTTCCTCATGTAGAAGGTGAACTCCAACAAGAAAAACAAAGTGAAATATAAATTATGTAGCTACTCTGGATGAAAACCTGGAAGATCCTGACATAGTGGGCAGCTGAATTGCTTAGGGAAGGAGGGGACAGTGTTGCAACCCCTTGCTATATCTTTTACCTGACCCCCAGTGTCACACCCATAGGAAAGAAGAGAAACTGAGGTTCCTATGGCATGTGTGCTTGTCACAGAAGCTGTGCCAGCATTGTGGCAGGTATCATGGCTTTTTCTTAATGTTCAGGAAGCCATCTGTTCTCAAATTTGGAAGAATTAATGTCAGCATGATTGATCTTTTCCTTTGAGGGAGAGAATTAATTTGTACACTTTTATCAGTGGTCATACAGACATTAGATTCATGCAAAAAAATCTGAAAGGTCATATTTACAAAGATATGACTTAGGCTGACTTGGCTGCATGAAGACAAAAGATGGGAGTGACATCTGTCACCCCATGGATTGGATCACGAGGGTTGATTTGGCTGATCTGGCTGGCTAGGCAGGTGTCCCTTTCCTCCCTCAATGCTCTGTGTGTGTCCCTAATGAAGTTGTGTATTCAGAGGATGACCACCCCCCGTAGAGGATGGTTCCTTGATCAAGGGTCCATAGTAGCTGCACTCCCCTGCTAAAACCTCCAAACAAGACAAAAGATGGTCTTCTCCCACCCCAGTGCTTATTTGCAAGACAGGGTTAGACAAACTCCCTACCTGTACAAGCTCCAGTAGGGTCATAAGGTTTAGAACTCTGGAATCTCCAACACAGAAGGTGGATCAAGTAGAACACAGAAGGCTGCTACCTACTTCCATCCCAAAGCCATAAGGAACCCATCAGGATATGGATAGGGAATGCCACTATTTGGAGCTATCCAAGAAAACAAGGCATAAGCCAGCCAAGATCAGCGACAAAAATCCATGGATTCTGAATGAGTAATCCTGAAGGACTCCAGAACAGGAGCATCCAAGAATGCCTAGCTCCTGTGAATACACAATTCTCCAGGACAGAGGGCATAATTTATATGCCATCCCCCAATGCAGGGCATAGCAGTGGAAACAAAGTAGAAATTCACTAAACATTTGTGAAATTTAATTTAATCATTAACAACAGCAAGAAGCCGAAAGGCAAGGCCAGGAGGAATAACTGCTTTCTCTCTTTGACTAAGTAACCCTTTCTTATAAGCTCCCATGTGACTTTTACCCACAGTTTCAAACTGTAACCCATCAAATCAAAAATACATTATAACAAACAATATCCAACTACATAGAAGTTCAGTCTTGGAGCAATCCCTACAGGGCTCCTGGCTTCATCACTGTGACAGTCTACAGTACACTGTAAAGAGCTTTTTGCTTTCTGAAACATGACCTGAGATGATGCAAATAAACAGACACTTCCTAAAACTTTGTTTACAGATAAAGGTCGTTATCTGCTATTGGTCATTTTTTCCTATGCATGATAAATTTAAATTTGATCTTGCCTTATATTTATTATATCCATTTTTCATCTTTCTCATACTTTATTCACCATTTTTAATAGGCCAACAAGTGAACTATCACCAAAAGGATAGTCCCACAGAAAGTCATGGCCTGTACTGTGGACCAAGGTGCCCTCTACCACAATAGCTCTGTGGATTTGTTTGTTTGTTTGTTTTTCTTTGTATCATTCCTTGTTCCACAGAGGACCCTCAACTGTCTGGGAACTGAGCTCCCTACCATCTCAGTCACCAATATCAGCAAAGACTGCACTGGAGTGGGGATGTCCAGGATCACACTCCCACCTTCTTGCTTCTGGTCCAGGAAGCATCATCCTCTGAAATCCATGCCCTCCAAAGGCAATGTACCCAACTCCAGGCCACAGGACAGCAAACAGACTGCTGCTCCTTTCTTAATGTAAGCATTGTATGAGCAAAACCTAGACAAATCCCTTGCTTTCTAATAACACTGCCACATCTGCATTGAGCCTTGTGATCTGCTCCTGAGTTCCATGAGCACCGACTGACAAGCCCTTGAATAAATCCCCACTTCTCATTGTGAACTGTGAAAAATGTTACCACAGAGTGTTGGGTGAAGATTCCAGAAGCTGGAGGAGACATCAGCAAGCACAATGCTAGTTTGGAGCAGATGCTTCAGTTCTGGAAAGCCTGCAGGTCTCTGGAATTCCTCCTGAGCTAATCATTGGTACAGGTCATGGTCTTTGAAGCAAAAGGTCAACATTTGTAACTTAGTTTGTGCTCTAGTTCTTCTTAATTGAAAGGACATCTGATAACATCTTGAAAACCAATTTCCCAGTAAGCCAGAGTCCACCTGTCACCCTGTGACCAACTGGCCCTGTCTTTTTTGTGCAGTCATATCTAATACCATCTTCAATGTCCTACAACACCACTCATTCTGCCTCTGATTTCACTCTGAATTTTCTCCTTCTTATAAGCCCAAAAGCTTTCCCCTTGATCTGCAGGCTTCACCAAATCTTCCTGTCTCTGGTTATAGCATCTCATTACTACATTCTTCTAGAATTCTTATTTTATGATGGATTAAACCAAGAACCCTCCAACATTAAAGATATTATCCTGGGCTAGATACATTAGACCTGTGCAGTGGTATTAGAATATATGTCTACCAAAAATACGTAGAAACATTTCCTAATGAAAACTCTTTCAAAACCCAAGCCAAAATCCCCCATGCAATATGATGAGATCCAAAATAGATGCAAAGGTTCTACTTTCCCATTCTCCTAGTAGCCATAATTGCTTTACAAAGAAACTTTTATCTTGAGTATTGTTGTAAGTTTCTGAAAATTCTCTGTCAAATTTTTGAAGTCAGTGAAGCAATTCCAAACACTGACAGCTGTCTCTCTCAACTTCAAACCAACTGCAAATTGCTCTGTTGATTTTGCCAACTGATTGGGTCAGCACAGAGTTGACATATGGAGTACATGAGAGATCTGAGTTCAACATGGCTAGATGGAGAAGTTCATCACAGGATGAAGACAGGGGCCTGAAGAATAGTAACAAATATCAGACACAGGAGTAAAACTAGATGCCCCCAATTCCTGGAGACAGCTTGGCCTAGAATAGATGGATCCCTGGGAGGGAGAAAGGTCCAGATGACATGAATATTCTTGAGGACATCCTATCTCTGTGGTCTAGAGGAAGAACAAGGAAGACAACTAGATATCCTAAGTCTTTAACAGTCCAAAGCCAGTTTAAGGGGTTCTTTCTGGTATACTAAGGTCTGACTCCTGGGCAATGACGCCACTCCCCAAAGGGACAGAAGCTGAAAACACTAGTACCACTCTACTAAGTTCACCTCCAGGCCACCCAAAGTGGTTCCTAAGTCTTACCATGTAGATAAGGACAAAACTTTCCACAGAAGGGACCAGAAGCTAAAGACATAAACAAGCAAAACCCTTAGAAGTGGAAGACATTGATGCAACAGAATAGATAGAAGAGAGATGATAACACAAGCATAAAATAATAACAAGGGTTAGTAATATTCAACTGCAACACAAAAAAAGCTTTCCTGAGACTAAACATATTGATTTTCAATCCAGAAATCTCAGCAGATGAGTTGAGGAAAACTGAGTTGTTGTAGAGAACCAAGTTAGTGGCTCAGAGATCACACAGAAAAAAAAAAATCATACTAATGAGAAAAATACAAAAAAATAAGTATCAGGGGCAAAGGATATATAGACAACATATAATAGAGATCTCATTTGTGAATCACAGAAATCCCAGAAAGGGAAAAAAAGAACAAAGGATGCATGAAAATTTATCGACGTAAGCAGAAAATTTCCCTGGCATGAAGAAAGACCTGAGTCAGCAAATGAAACTGAGCTCTGTGTAGGAATCATGGGGAAAGAACACACACAGAGATCTGCACCCAAGCTCCAAGGGCAAGAAGCTCTCCCAGACTTCCAACAGACAGAGCAGGCAACTTACAGGAAAAGTAACGCATCCTTCCATCTGCAGACTGCCAGATAGCATCTCTGTCACATGTCACCCACCTTTCCAACTTACGGAATATTTGTGAAAGTGCAAAGAGTTCACAGGAAATATAAACCGCACATGCTATCCCCTGAGAAAACCACAGCAATCAAAAAAATGAATGAGCTCAAGCAGAAATCTCAAGATGGGTGAAATGGTGAAAACAGTGGTTTGGTTGAACCTTGCAATTTGCCCAGCCAGATAGATTTAAGTAGGCAAAATCAAAGTGACTAGAAATAGGAAACACAAATGACTAATAGGGATATCTGAAAAACAGGAGACATCTGGCAAAGAAAAACTTGACATTTAGTTGTAGAATTTTTAAACGATCTCAGCAAAACATAGGAATCAGGTGTCCTAGAAGGTGGGAATGACTAGAAGATTTCTAAAGGCCCATTCACTTTCAATGTTAGAAAGAATGGCAAAGCAAAAACACTCCTGAATGTTTTAACTTTTTACAGTGGTAATACATGAGTAAAATGTAGGGGGAGATAAATTTTAATAATTTGTTTGTGCATGCACTTTAATGCAATTACCGAAAAGAAAGATAACAGTGAGTGTAGGCAGCATAGTATAATATCTAAATTTTAAAGAAGAAAAAGTTGAAAAATTGACCAAACCAGTGACAATATTAAAATGGAGAAAGGTAAGGATAAAGAAAAGAAAACAGTAACTACTATATCAATTATTTCCTAATTGTGATAACCAAATATCCCTATTAAAGTTAAGCATAGCGGCTATAAAGTGCCTCAGGGTACAGGACTGGTCTACCATGTGGAAGTCATGGACTAAATCCCTGGTTCCACAAAAAAATGCAAATAAGATAAAACAAAATAAAACTCCAACAGATTGGATTGAAGGACAAAATAGGTATTTGGCCAACAGAGAGGTATGCATGATTCACAAGACGAATATGTTATATAATAAAGATTAACAATAGATAAATGCAAATGCAAACAAAACAGGATAGGCACCATTAATATATGATAAGGTAGAAAAGTTAAGAAACAACTTAAATTACTTATTTTTAATATATAAACAAGATAAGACTAAAACACATAAAGTTAGACTTCCGAACAGCAAGTGATTTTGATAATATTAAATTTGGGTTATGATTTGTGTGAGTGTGTGCTTGGTACAGGAGATCAAACTCAGATCTTTGTGCTTAACAGGCAGGCATTTATGTCACTGAGATATATCCCCAGCTCCGCATAGAGTATTATTTCAGAACTAAACAGACATTGTAGATCAAAGAATGACATAAACAGAGACAGACAATAATAAATTGAATTCAGAAAATTTATTTAACATGTACATAGAAAAATTTATAACTATCAAATAAAGAATATTTAGGAGCTCTTTTTATGTTCTAATAGTACTTCAAAAATTAACATTCTTGGGTAGTTTTTTTGGACAAACATAAAATTAAAAGAACTAGCAAAAACTAAACAGGAACATGATTACCACAGTCACAGATTACCAGAGTACATGTTACATGCAAAAGAAATGCTCTTATATGCCCTAACTTTTAAGAAATTTATTGAAAAACAAAATCCTATAGAAAGAATTACTAGCAAATAAATTAATGAAATGAAAAAATGATAGACAAGAAAGAAAAAGCGGGGAGGAGGAAGGGAGTTAGGCAAGGAGGAAAATATAAGTGACTAATGGAAATGCTTGAAAAATAAGCATTCTGCAAAGAAATAAAATAATGTAGGGAGGTATAGAATTCCAAAAACTATTCATTTAAAAAGACCTGTAAGATGGATAAATTCCTTACAAGGTGGCTTAGGAAAGGGTAAAATATCTATGATTAGAAATGTGAATGGGGACGTGAATATAGATACAAAATAGAGACTCATGAAAGGACGCCATGTGCCACACTGGAAAAATTTGAAAACCTGAAGAACATGGTTAATTTACCAGCAAAATAAGTACTGCTTAAATTAATAAAGAGCGGAAAATATGAAAAGACTAACATTTTTAACAGAGTAGTCTAGGCTGTAATAATAAATAGTCCCAACATTTTAGGATCATCAGAAGCTTTTACTCACATAACAGGTAGCTCTCTCGTCAACAGGGAAGCTTTCCTCCCTTAGTAGTTTAGAAATCAATGCTCTGCTTGTCACATGGTCCTGTCTTCCCTAGAGTTTTGTGATCAGCATTGATGTGACAGGAAGAGAACAATAGAACAGAATACACGTGAGAGGTTTTATAGCCTGCTCTGAAAGTTGAACTCACATTTTTAATTCCATTCTATGGTGAGCTACATGGTGTACATAATGCAAGGGAGAATGAAATATGAAATATTTCTTTGCAACCAAAGGAGACACTAAAATGTGGTGAGCAATTTTTTAAATTAATTTTATTGAGAAACAGACAGCAATGAAGCAGATTCTAAATCAATTAATAGGATAGTTTCAATAATTAATACTTTGCATGTTGTTACCTTCTTAGTGGTTATTCATAGTACAAGATGCAGACATGATATCCTGTCCAAATACTATTAGTACAAATCTTTCTTCTCATTGAATTAAGAAAAAGTAGCTGTATATCTATCCTATTTTGTATATACAGATGCAATATGGTCCTTCCTTTGTATCCCCTTTGTTTAGTTTTGTTAGAGATGGGTACTTCATAAATATTGTAGGTGCGTGAATTCAGCGAAATATTCCAATATAGTCCAGTAGTCCATAATAGTAATGGGTTATCTGCAGGACTAACAATGTCAAAAGTTGTTGACTTGAGCCTTTTACAGCTCAGTATATTAATATGGCTTTACTTTTTATACCTCATTTTTATACTTTTCTGCTGGATGGTTAATAACAAGATAAAGCAAGACCTATATAACAAGAAATGTAACTTTTCTATCTGATGAAGTCAGTCAAGTCCCCTCAGGATTTATCCTGTAACCCTGTACCACAGTCTGTAGATCCTTTGTCAGTGTCAGCCATGTGGATGAGTCACAGCCATTGCTTGACCAATTTGCTTGGTGAGCAATTTGAAGTATCCATCACACTGTGGCAGATGTCAGAAAGCTAATGGAAGGGCCAGCCCTGGAGAAATTGGTTGGATCAGATAGCTTGGCAGTTGATTCAAGTTTTAAGTGGCTCTAACAACACATGTGTCAAAATTATTTAAACTATATCACCATGAAATTAAAACAAAAGAATCTTCATTCATTCTATAGAAGCAATTATACTCTTAAATCTAAATTTATCATACAAAAAAAAAAAAAATCAGACAACCTAGCATGATAATGTTAGAATTCCAAATAATGTAGGAAGTAAATAAAATTTATACCAAAGGGTATGGATGGTGCTCTGGAAACACTGCCAAAGGAAATGTCAATTATTATATTGCTTTATAAAACAGCTTTAAAATAGATATCAAGATAAAATATACAACTCTTTTATTCAGAATTCCTCAAAAGAATCCCATAGAAATAAAAGCCCCAACAAACAAATTTCAGAAGCATAAATAAAAATAGCTGAAAAGGGTTGGTCCCAGGAATTCAAGGATGGTTCAAAACAAAGAAATCTAAATAAATGCATCAATGAGAAAAAAAAATTATATGGCTTAATGAAAAGATGATAAAGGTTCAAAATACATCCTTAGAAACTTAAGTAAAGGGAAACTACGAAATGTGAAAAAATTTAATATAACAGCAAACAATGAACACTAAAGCCATATTTATCAAAATAAAGTGAGCCCTATACAGCCATATCTTATATTCATTGTTCTCATGAATGAGGCAAAACATGACAAGGAAAAATTCAAGACAAATGTTCAAAAAGAGAATATAAATTTAACTCATTTTATAGTGGTGTTTTGTGTATGGTACTATCAATCAAGAAAAGGGGCAGGGGGCGAGATAACTCAGTGGTCTAAAGCAACTGCTTAGGCAGGCTTAGGCAAGCACAGGAACCAGGCCACCAAAATAAAAAGAGAAGGAAAACAAGGGGCTTATACATATGAGGCAAGCACTTTACAATTGAGCTACATTGCCAGCCTAATTATATTATTTTCTATTTTGGAAATATGATAGGCTGAGAAAAAATAACCACTAGGTATAATAAAATTCTGCTACAAAACATGATGTGGTCAGAGAAAGTAATAAGTATACTAGGAGAACAGAGTGCAGTTCCCAGACTAGAACACAGTTTTTTGAGGAATAAACATATGACCAAGAGAATATTTCAATTAGTAAAGAAAACAGCAGTTAATAAAATTAATGATATGGACCCAAGTGACTATCCATTTGTAAGAAAATAAGCATTGAATTTCAATCTTCTATTTGACATAAAAATAAAAGTTTTGATGGAAAGGTTTAATTTTTTTTTAAATTATAGAAAAAAGAAACTTCTAGTATTCTATACATAATGTAAGAGTCAGAAATAGCTTTTCAAGTAAAATAGAACATTATGTTTTAGAAAGACACATTTGGCCCTATGGAAATAAGTCAGAAATTTCCACGGCAATATATGTTATAAACACAGTCAAAAGTATAACAAATATAATAAAAACATTTATCATAATTAATGACCAGGAAAGAGATTTCTATAACAAAAAGCTACAAAGAGTTTTCATTATTGCCAACAAAGATGAACATGTCAACAGGCAGACACTTAAGAGCAGATCCTTAAGGACTTAAATATCTGAGAACATACTCAACCACTCAGATGTCAGAGAAATATAAAATTGCAAATGGACTCTATTTTATATCCTTTAGATTGGCAAAATTAAAAAGGACAAATTTCTATCAAATGGAATGGTGTTCTGGAAACACTGCCAATGGAAATGTTGACTATAATACTGCTTTACAAAACAGCTTTAAAATATGAATCAAGATAAAATTATACAACTCTTTTGACCCAGAATTCCTGAAAAGAATGCCATAGAAATAAAAGCCCCAATTTGCAAGAGCACATGCACATAGGCATTTATTTGCAGCCCTATAATGAACAGGGTAGATGTAGTTGAATAAAATAAGTCATATTTATATTGTAGAATAATATGTAATCATTAAAAATGATGAGGTAGGGAGTTGGCCAGATATTGCAGTGGACTAAAGCACCTGCTTAGGCAGAGCCCAGCTGCCTGGATTCGATCCGTGGAGAGTGATGCAGGCCCCACCCCAGGGTGCGCTGAGACTGAGATTGACACTGGGCATGGTGGCAGTAATCCCAGTGCTTGGAGGTTGAAAAAAGGAAAATCACTATGAGTCTGATCTATGTAGTGAAACCCTGTGGATCCTATAAACCCTGTACTAAATAAATACAAATGATGAGCTAGGGCTGGGAAGATAAGTTGGTGGTCCAAGCACACCTACCTAGTAAGTGCTAGGACCCAGGTTTGATCCCCAAAACTACATGCTATGCTGGCCCCAGAACCAGGCATGGTGGCACACACCTGTAATCCCATGCTGTAAACAGAAAGATCACTAGGAGTCTGATCTAGTAGGGAGACCCTCCCCCCCCCCCAAAAAAATGCATAGTTTAGCAGCTGCACAACATTAAATATCTATGTTTTTTTAAAAAACCTTGGAAGTTTAATTCTGTGTTGACTTCAAAGTCTAAGGTAATCACTTGTACAGGTCAGATTCTGAGTTTCTTTTTCCATTTCTGCTACTCTGGTGTTTGGCTTTTATCTTTTTTTTTCTTTCTTTTTAGAACCAGGGATTGAGCTAAGCCCCTTGCTCTTGCCAGGGAAGCACTCATTCCACTAAGCCATCTCCCTGAGAGAGGAGGATCACTATGCGTCTGAGCTGTGGTGGTGACACCTTCTCAAATAGATAGATGAAAGTTTAAAAATAAATAAAATGATGAGCTAGCTGACCAGAGCATTTCTGAGATGTAGAGATAAATGAAGACGAACATGCAAAGCATGCATAATACAACCCATCCTTAGTCTTTTTAATAATGACCATATCCATACACGTCTATACATGTTTACATGTTATACATGACTACACAATGCATAGAGAAAGACAGGGAAAGTTGCTGCTTACTCATCGGAGGAACTGCGGAGAGGGCAAATAAGTAAGCTGCGATGAGAAATGTAACACAGACCAAAGCCTACTTTGAAATTCTTGCTAAGACGTCTTTCAGTATGCATCTTATTTCAAGATAAAAGCAGGGCCTGGGGAGATGGCTCAGTGGAATTAATGCTTTCCTGGCAAGTGCAAGGGGCTGAGTTCAATCCCTGGTTCCACAAAAAAAAAAAAAAAAAAAAAAAAAAAAAAAAAAAAAAAAAAAGATAAAAGCAGAATTAGCCAAACACCAGAGTAGCAGAAATGGAAAAGGAAACTTAGAATCTGATTACCTTTGACTTTGAAATCAACACAAAATTAAACTTCCAAGGTTTTTTAAAAAATATAGATATTTAATGTTGTGCAGCTGCTAGACCCTTTTTAGGGAAGGGTCTACAGGGTGTGCAGGGTATCACTGCTAGATGGACTTCTAGTGATCCTCCTGTTTACAGCCTCCCGAGAGCTGGGATTACAGGTACGTGCCACCACACCCAGTCTCAACGGCCTTCTCAGCGTGCCCTGGGCGCAGGGCTGGCATGGCAGGCCTGGGAATCAAACCCTGGCCCCTGTACCTGCTTGCAGGTGCTTTAATCTACTGAACTATTTGGCCGGCCCTAAACTGTGCAATTTTGCTGAAGGGACAATACCCAGCTACCTAATAGTCCTTAATTTTATGTTTTATGGCTTAAAAATGAAAACCTGTAAAATTCCAATAGAACTTAATGACTACTGTTATCCATACTTACTACTTTAGCCTTTCATCATTCAATAAAATTACTATTTTAAAAAGTGGGATCCTGTTCTGGATACAATTTGGAATCCTAATTTTTCTTTTAAAGTCACACATCGTATGTGTATTTCCACATTTATAATATTATTAGAGGCCCAGCTTCCCAAAAAAGCAATTTGAAGAGGGACACAACGGACCAGACACACACTTCAGCTAACACCCAAGAGTCCGTCAGCCTTAAGGCCACCTGGTGCGTTCGGGAAGGAGGAATTCTTCCCAGTACTGACAGTGCCAGCAAAGATGTCTTCACATCCTCTGTAGAGGTGATTTGTCCACGGGGAACTCCCCTAGCAGCAGCAATATGAATTAAAAATGATAATAAGAAGGCCAAGAAAAGCCAAAATCAACCTTGCTGAGAAATATGGAACATTCACAGTGGCTCTCATTTAGGTCGGAAGGGTAAGAACAGGAGAATGCCAAGGTCAGATTTCACCGAATTGCCCCCTTTTAGAGCAACTGGCACACTCTGGGCAGTTAAAACCTTTAAACTCAAAACATTTTACTGAATAAAGTCCCCAGTGAGTAGAGTCTAACATTTCCAACCAGGGGAATCTGTTTACTTTCAGGCGCATTCTCAGTTTAGAACAAAAATAAACAAATGGCTTTATTTTCAGATTCTTCCAATCTGGCCCATTCTTGGTTTCCATGGTTGTCTGGTTATGACTGCTGAATGCCCTGCCTCAGGAAGGCCTGCCTCACCCTGGGCTATGCCCACTCAATCTCCCTTTCTCTGACACCTACAGAACTGACCCAACTTGCAGGAGGAAATCCTACAGGAGGAAGTTCTGTCCTAGATTGTGTTGGTCAGGTCCCCACAGCTGCCTCAGAACATGGCGCAGGTGTAGCAAGATGCCAGGGATACTCACATGTCTGTGCCTCTACATTCCACCTGCATGTGCTCAGCCCATCCTGCCCCCACCTCACCCTCCACAGATAACCAGGTTCTGTGGCTCCCTGGCTCCCTGGAAAGTGTATTCCTAAGCCTAGCAGGAAACAGCCCACCTTCTATCTTTTCCCACAGCCTGCATTTACAAAACGAACAAATATCCCAGAGGGTAAAGAAAAAATGCAATGTCTTTGAGAATGAGAAAGATGGGGAATTTCTCAGTGTGGAAAGAGTTGAAGCAGCCAGCCTGAGCGTGGTAGAATGGGGTGGGATGAGGTGAGGTCCTTAAGCAGGGCCCAAGAAAAATGGGTGTAAGTACTAGGACAGAGGCCAGCCCTTGCTCCAGGGCATGCTGTCTTTACCAGGAACCTAGGAACAAGAGGAACAGCAGGATGAGGGTGTGGTCACTGATGGGGGGCCTGGAAGATTACAGGCCCTCCCCACATTACCTGGCATAGAGAGGATGAGGAATTGCCATGCTCCAGGGAGAACGTGAGCCAGGAATCAAATAAACTCAGAGCAAAAGAGGAAATGTGGCACCAGTTACTGGCTTCACGTTATGTGCAAGAGCTTTACCTCGTGCACACTTTCTCTGACTTTCACTGCACACAGAGCACCTTGTTGCAGTGCAGAGTTTGAGTCAGTAAGGCTGGAGTAGCCTGAGATTCTTCCACATTTCCAACCAACTTACAGGTGACACCACCAGTCAGGGTCCCATGAGTCGCACTTTGAGAAGCAAAGGCCACCAGCTTAGCAAACAGTTCTCACCAAGGGCCACAGATTCAACAGTCCCAACCACAATGGTTCCACTTTTCCACTGTAGTGCAAAAACAGTCACAAACACTTTCTCAAGGAATAAGCGCAGCTGCATGCCAACAAAATTTTAGTGGTGGACAGTAAAATTTGAAGTTCCTGTAATTTTCATCATGAAATATTTTTCTGTAGAGTTGTTTCCAACCATTTAAGAAGATAATAAGCATCCTTTGTTCACAGACTTACAAAAAGCGAGGAGAAAGTAGAGCTGGATTTGATCCATGGGTTGCCCCTGGCGAGGGCACCCAAAACAGCACAGAACCTACACTAGGCACCCGTCCGTGACTAGCTCCACAGAACTGGGCTGCTCAGCCTCCTTCCCTTCCTGAGGCTGCTTTTCCTGTCTCCTTCTCTTTTACACCAGTGCTCTGCTTCCAAAACAGCACACACATTGGGAACAAGTAGATCCTGGCAAATACTTTTTCAAAAATCACTACAATGACTTTAAAAGACCTCCCTAAATCCTTCTTCTTCTTCTAATAAGAGCCCCTGTGGAATAACAGGTTCTTACTTTAGTGAAACAGCTTTAAGGATAAGATTAAACTTCTACCACAGTTTTCTGAGCTAACAGAAGAGGGACGTGATGAGGGGAAGGAAGCCAGTCTTGCAGAACGGCTCCAAGTAAACTCAAAAGCACGCGTCTCCAGCTTTTATCCCCAGGAAGCTCCGGGAGGGTGATCTCCAGCCCCTCAGCCTCACTGCACTTTGACTCAAGGAAAGATTCCTATCCACCTTTCCACCTTGCAGTCCCTTCCACGACTAAGCAGCCACCTCCAGGGCACGGCTCTGTCTTTTCAGTAGTATATCAGTGTACCCCAGAGTCCAACTGGGACAGAGGTCTTGAGACAGAAATGTCCAGGGCCCAACAAAACACCAGGGCTTCACACTCCACTAGTCCCTCTGAATTCACCAGGAGCAAGGCAGGTAGAATCGCAGCACAGGCTCCTCTGTGCACACACACACACACACACACACACACACACACACACACACTCAAAACCTGCACAGGGCTCCAGAGTTTGCTGGCTGAATAGATGAGCTTGACCCAGTGGCCTGGCATATTTAGTTTTGCCCCCTCTACCACCCCACAGTTGACAGTAACTCAGAGCAGGAAACTCTTTCAAGGAGCTTGACCTTCTTTCCCTCTTGCCACATATCCCAGTGGCACCTCAGCCTGGTCTTACCTCTAATACTTTTAAGTGCTATTAACATGGGCAAGTTATTGGCCCTTTAGGAACCTCAAGGTCCTCACTGAAAAGAAGTTGCTCATTGATAAGCAACACATCTTCTGTTATGGTTTGTGTCTAAGTTTCCCCCCAAAGCCTCACATAGTCACGAGGTGGCTTCTACAGTCCGTGACTGATTCAGGATCCAACACTGGGATTATGGGTGTGAGTGCTACACCCGCCCTGGGGCGGATGGCCTGACAGCAAGATAAGGAAAGCCAAGAAGCTTGCTCTCTACTGCTGACTCTGCTTCTCCTTTTGCTCTTCCTGTTTTGCTATTTTCTGCGACCATGAACTGCTGCCCTCTGCCATGTGCCACTCTGCCCTGGAGCCACCTGACTGTAGACTGGAACCTCCACAAACTGTGAGCTAAATAAACCTTTCCTTCCTTAATTTTGGGTGTCAGGTATTTTGTCCCAGCAATGAGGGAAAAGTAACCTGGACAGCAATCCAAGGACATTATTCAAAAGAAAAAAAGTTAACCACTGGCCTGTGCCCTCCCTGCATTCTACCTGCTCAGCCCCTGCCCCACCCGTGACCTCAGTAGATAACTGGTCCTGTAGCTGCCTGGCTCCTGGTCTCCTTAGGAAATGCATTCCTGAGTCTGGCTTGCTTAATGAGGAAAACAGCAGTCTTAAGCAACCAGTACAACTGTCCTGTCCTGCACAGAAACCTCAGCCTGCCCACCTCATGGGATGACTGTAAAAAATGAACGACTCATATAAAAAAAGCCTGAGCCTTCTCCTGAGAGAAAACCTCTCCTTTCTGCATCCACTCCTGGCACAAAAAGGAGGCTGGTGGCGGATTTCACCTCTCATACTTCATACAGGGCACCTGCAAGCCACTCATACCACTTATGGAGGGCATAGTCCAAATTCTCCTTGACCCTAGATTCTCTCTCCAGGGTCCTGGAGAGCTCCGAGTGGTCCTCTAGATCTCCCTATCCACAGAACTCCGAACCAGCTGAGGTGGGAAGCAGCTGGCACCCAACACTGCTGGGGACAGACACACAGTAGGGAGATACTCTTATTTGGTGGGGAAGGATGAGAGGATTCAGACATCTGAAGAGCCCAAATACCATCCCTTCTTAAATCCAGAATAACAACAGCCTAAACTCCCAAAACTCCAGTGTCACAAAAAAAAAGCAATAAGATCACTGCCTTGGTAATCGATCTGCTCCTGATTTCACATAGAAAACCCTTTGATCTGTCACCCTTCACAGTGACTGTATGCCCTCGGGGAAGACCAGAATCCAGCCAGCAAGTAGCATACACTCCTTTCCTGAGAAAACCTAATGCGCTCCATCAAGACCCCAACACAGGACACAGTTTCTGGCTGCTGTCTGAGCCCCCTGCTGAGAGGAGAACAAAACAAGAAAACCATTCAATGGCAGCTCAAAAAAACAAACATGTTTGGTATGATGGTAAAACAGGAAATGAGAAATTTCAACAGTGAAAGAGAAGAAAGAAAACTGCAGGCCACAAAAGAAGGGTTGTAGAAAGAAAAAATCATGATGTGTGTGTATAGACAGTACATTTGGGATAGATAATGCTGTGCTTCTACATAATTCTATGATAGGCAAGATCTGTACTAATGGTGGTTGGACAGGATATTATGTCGGCTTTTAGTGCTATGGTCATCCACTAGGTAAATAATTATTGAATTTTTGATATAATTCAACTATAAAAAAAAAGATAAGTAAGCAACTACACTCTTAATTCACTGATAAGAGATATCTGCTAAAATAATATCTGTAAATATAATATCATGTATGCACCTTGTACAATACCAAAACGTTATGAAAACAGTTTGCAATGTATTAATTCATCGACTCTGT